>CALNHX010002794.1:0-167675 GCA_940337035.1 Agriotes lineatus
CATACACATGCGGACATTTGTGTCTCAAATTCTTATATAACTATGCGAAACCGCTTTTGTCGTCAGTCTAAGTGTCGCGCTCCATCATGTCCAGTATATTCACTCTTACGGGCGATTCATCTGTTCTTACTGCGAATTTTGACCTTCCCATTTTTTTAGACGACGGTAGCGAATACGTCTTGGGATTGTTAAGTTTCGAAACCTACTATACTATTCCCAACGTTAGACCTCCCAACAATGAATTTCACCTTGTTGGAGAACCTCCTATTATTATACCGGAGGGAGCATATGAAATTACGGACATTGCCGAGTTTTTACATAACCAACTCGATTCTGATGTACGTGCTAAACAGGTACTCCTACGTGGAAACAACAGCACTTTAAAAACAGAAATAAAATCCACATCTGCAATCGACTTTCAAAGTGACAATACTATCAGGAACATGTTAGGCTTTGAGAAAAAAGTTTATGCTGCTGATAGGTGGCACACAGCTGAACATGTTACGAAAATTTTGAACATCAACTCCATTCTTATTCATTGCAACATTTCTGTTGGTTCATATAAAAATGGTAAGCCGGGCCATATCATTCACCAATTCTTCCCCATAGTACCGCCCGGGTACAAAATAGTGGAAACCCCTAACCCAGTCATCTATCTACCGATCAGCACGAAACAGATCACTAACTTAACTATTAAAATACTAGACCAATCGGATAATCTCGTCAGTTTTAGTAAGGAGACCGTCACGGTAACATTATATTTAAAGAAACTGTAGTGGGTTTTCGATTCACCGCTTGTCCGTACCGCCCCTGCTTCACTTCCTATAAGAATCGTCGCCCACACACTCGTAAGATCAGTACGGCTTCGTCCACCACGCAGCTAACTAAGGTAAACAGAAACTTCTTGCGATCCTTAGGCTTTATAATAGTGCAATGAGTATTTTAAATATTGGAGAGCGAGTCCTCGTCGACACTTCCATCATCAGCAATCAATTGCACACACATCAACCGTATACAAACCGTTTTGACTATAACGATGAAATTCGAATTCCAATTCCCGAAGATATGTCAACTCTTCCCGGCCTGAGCTATCTGTACCTAGAGGGAAAGTTGCGGAAGGAAAACGGTGAAGTTACGACGGCTAAATTCCTTAACAATGGTTTGGCTCACTTATTGTTTTTGTATTTGTAAAACATTTGTTTTCTATGAAATGAAATATATTCTATTCTATTCTATTCTATTTAGCGAAATCCGATACGAAATAAATGGCGTCGTTGTCGACTCTGTTACCAAACCTGGTATTACGTCTACTCTTAAGGGATATGTGTCCTACAGTTCGTCTGACGTTAAAAAGCTTCAAAATGCAGGTTGGTTTACCGCTGGCGATCCCCCCATTACCGATCAAGAAAGCAACTTCAGTGCCTGCATACCGTTGAGAATGCTGTTAGGATTAGCCGAAGATTATGGAAAAGTAATACTTAACATCCGACAAGAACTTGTATTAATTCGCAGCAATACCGATGCCAACGCCGTATTCAGTGCTACCGCAGGAGAAACGGCTAGAGTTACGATTGACAAACTATACTGGAAGGTTCCTCATATCACTCCCGGTCTTGCCCAAGAATTAGCCCTAACCAAATACATCGATAAAAATATTGACACACAAGTAGCATTTCGCAGCTGGCAGCTTCATATCATACCTGGTGTTCATGCTGTGACTCAACATTCTCACGCTATCGCTACAAGCACAAAATTACAAACCCCCAGATACGTCATCGTAGGGTTTCAATCAGGTCGTTCGGGGCTAATCAGTAAGGACAATGCTAATTTCGATAAAGTTGGTCTTACCAATTTCCGAGTTTTTCTGAACACCGAACGATTTCCATACGACAATTTACATAACAATTATGCACTCAATCATTACGCAACATTATACGACATGTATTCCAAGTTTCAATCATCTTATTATAACAAAGTCGATGAGCCCTTCTTCTCCCGCCATGACTTTGCCGACAAAGCGCCTATTGTTGTGATCGATTGTTCTCAACAAAAAGACTACCTTCATGCAAACGCCGTCGTTTTTCGAGTTGAATTTGAAACTTCCGCTAACGTGGCAGCCAACACAACCGCGTATTGCCTCGTTCTTCACGATCAGGTTTTTACTTACAACGCGTTGACAAAAGCATTTAAACAACTGTAATTTCTCAAAACTACTTCAGTTGCATCTTGGCTGTTAACGTAACTGCACCGTGCTCTCTGTCTAATACGATGAAGCTCATTCTCGACATTCAAGGCTTCAAGAGGTCCGATAAGCACTTTACCCCGAAAGAATTGGCAGCATATGACGGTGCGTCAGTATCTCACTATATCTTCAAGTCACCATTTCCATTCACGTCCTTGCCATCTCATTTGCAACAACAAGCCCGTTGGTTAATGACTCATCATCACTGCATCGACTGGGACGATGGATTTACTCAAGCATATTTGTTTCCTGCAATCCTGCGCCGTCTTTTGCGAGGTGCCACCGAAATATATGTGAAAGGCCGAGAAAAAGCAACTTTTCTACACCGCTTTACTACCACCCCAATCATCGAAGTGGAAGAACAACCGGCCCTCACCCCATCACAACCCGCTTGTTTATATCATTCCAAACCGATTTGTTATTGCGCTTTATCTAACGTGTATCATATTTATAATCACTACATAATGGAATAAAACAACTTTTTTAATTTTTATTGTGTTTTTATTTGCATACAACATATACTGCGATGGTATTAGCCCTCAAATCGGCTCTGATTGCAGTACAAGCAAATGACAAATTAAATCATTAAAGCACAGAGTTGTAATAATGCAAGCATCTGAGAAAATTCACATAAATTGCCAAATCATATTAACACTGGTATAATTCGCCAATGAAATTGATTGTAATTGAATAGGCACAGAAATAGGGAAGTTCAAATTCCGTGTATTGGGTTTAGCAATGTAATTTTAATCGTAATATAATAGATTTGCACAAACTAAAAGTCGAATCTAAAATTAATTAAGAACTGGCACAAAAAGTTCAAGTTAGACACAGCTTAAAAATGGAAGCGTAGAGAGTAAAGTCATTAGAGAATGGATAGCAAATGAACATTTTTAATAAAAGGTGAGAACAAGAATGACTAGAAGAATAAGGCAAAGAACATAGAAAAGCCAGGCAAGTCATTTATGACATGAAAATACAAGACTTGGGGATTTGAAGAGATTGAAATAGCAAGAAATTAGATGGAATTCAAATAAGCAAGAAATTAGACAATGTTGGTAGATTAAAAACCTTAGTCAGTGTAGTGATAAACAATGGGCATTTAAGTGTTATAAAAATCAAGTGAGTGGCACATTAAAAAACATTGAGAAATGAACAATTTCAAAAGACAATAATTTTAGTACATAAGAGTTTGTAAATAACTGATAAAATTTGTTAAATTAGATTATAAGTTATGTTTTTGTACCTGGTTGATTTCCTACAATTCAAATCTGTAGACAGTGTTTTGTCAATAACAGAGATAGCTATTGTTTCTGAATAAATTGTTAGAAGTTGCCTGTTTTTGCTCTGACTTTAATTAAAGATTTTTCATAGAAAGCATAAATTGACATAAAAATAAATAGCACCATCGTAACCAGCGAATTCAAGTGTATCAGCACAATTGGAGGCAAGAGATTCCAGGTATTTGAGTTTTTGGCGTTCCGAGGCAGGTTCGGCAGTTGGCGAATTCCTGCGACATCAGTGAGCAGCATCGTGGGGAGGCATAGAGTGGCAGGATTTTTCCGGCAGCTCCACACATCAGGCCAGAACACAGCCCAGCATCACGAGCCGCCCGGGGAGCAAGATTTTAGCCAGAATCAGCATAAAAAGGGGTCCCGAATCTACGAAAGTGAGGTTAGTGGATTTTAAAATTTCGACTCGCGCAATCGGCGTGAAAATTTGGGCATACCGTGATTGCGACCTGGAGAACACGAAAATCATAACAGTTCCCGTGGATGGCGAGGTATTTTCCCAGGATTTTCAATTAAAATCGTCAAGTGGAGCCCCATAAAACAAAATGCGAATACGGCGTCCTTTTTAAGAATGCACCAATAGCTAACGATCTGGAAAAACAAAGGAATACATAGACGCCACTTGAAGGCAATTATTCAAAATCTTACCATCAAAATTTGTTCATTTAATTGTTGATAAATCAATTTCACACGCGAGCTGAAAATAACTAGAACTTGTTGTGATAGATTTGACGTACCAACGGCGCATCACGCCTACATTTTTAGTTCACCTGTTACGTTCCAGAGGCGTACCATAAAATTTTAACTAGGATTGAGGAACCCAGACCTGAGATTTTGAGTTTTATTTTCATGTCTCTGTATGTAAATGAGCTAGCAAAGTTAGGAAATCAGATGAATGGATTAGAAAAAGGGCAAACTACCATAAGAGTAATTCTCAATTTTGGCGTACCCAACGAAATAAATTAATCAGTTAGTTTGATTTTAGCAAGTGGTAGAACTAAATTAAATATTGTGTGGTGACTCTTTTTATTTATTACATTAATTATAACCATACAAATAATTATACGTAAAGGGTCATTGCATAAATAAATGGCGCCCAACGTGGGGCAAAGAAAAATTTAAAATTAATATAACGTGTAGCCTTGTAAAGATTAGAATAAACCACGTATTGGACTATTACAAAATTAAATGGTCGCCTAATTCATGGGCTTTTTATGAATTTACTAGGAGCTCAACGCTGTTAAAGAATTAAATTAATTAAATAAATTAACAGACAGTAGGTAGGTGGAAGTTATTAGCATTTAAAATTTTGAAAAGCTCTATTTGTGTGGGTGTTTTGTCTGTGGGTGTGAGCACTCAAATTCTATCTGTATCACGGATCAACGAAAAATCGAACACATGATGACTCGAAGACAGCAAAAGAAAAGTGAAGGGGAAGAACAGCAAGCCGAAGAGGTTACGGAGGCACAAGAGCCACCGACCGAACAACAAACACAGGGTGACCAGCCCGAAACACAACAACCCCAAACCTCGAAATCAGATACGCAGATGGGGGGAGCTATAGAAGCTATATTTCGGAAAATGGAGGATATGGAAAAAGCCCGCAGGAAGGAAGCAGAAGCTAGCAGAAAGGAAGCAGAGGAAAGGGACGAAAAATTACAAGAATCGCTCACGCAGACAACAAAAATGATACAAGAGCTCAAACAAGATGCCGAAAGAACGGTACAAGAGCTCAAACAAGATGCCGAAAGAACGGTACAGAAATTGGAACAAGAGGCAGCGGAAAGAGAGAATAGGGCAGAACAACATGCAGAGATCCTGGTCAAAGCGGTAAAAGAAAAATTGGATAAGAATAAGGAAGAATTACAAGCAAAAATAGACGGGTTAGAAAAGAAACTCGAGGACTTCAAAGAAACAATGAAGGCGGAAATACAACAAGAAGTCTTGCAGAGGGTTGATGAAAGCCTGAAAAGAAAGGACGAAGAAATTGAAGATAAAATGTTAGCATTACAGATAGCAACACAGGAAAGGCTGGTTCAACAACAGGATGAAACAGATCGGAAGCTAGATAGGTTAGAAACAAGTGCAGAAGAAAAATTCAAGAAAGCAGGCGAGGAAAGGAAGCAAAATGCAACAAAGATCACGATAATAGACAACCGACTTACAAGGGAGTTACAGGGGATTAATGATAGGTTAGAACACACGCAAGAATACCCAGTTAGTGTGGCACCTCCTAGCTTCAGCACAGAATTTATCCCGAAGTTCGAGGGGAGATACGGGGAGCTCCCGATGATTTTTCTAAGCAAGTTAGACGATGTCATTAAAACAATAACGACTGAATGCAGACGGCTACAGGTAATCAACATGGCATTGAAGGGAAATGCTGAAGTCTGGCATAGCATCATTAAGTCAAAATATGCAACGTATGATGAATTTCGGGCACTCTTCGTGGAACAATATTGGAGCAATTCCCATCAAGCCCAAGTAAGGACAGAACTAACGTCGGGCAAGTACATTGATAAAGGAGGATCTCGAGAAATGTACATAATGCACCGTTTCAATAAGGCACAGTACCTAACTCCTAAGTTGGCAGAAGAGGAAATAGTACAACACCTGTCACGACACCTTGAGGCTGAAATAACCAGAGCGGTGGCAGTCCAAAACGTCAAGACGTTGCGCGATTTGTTGGAAATTGTGCGAAATTATGACATGGCAGTTTATAACGAGAGAGGAGAAACACGGACAGCAATTCATCAAAATTCAAGTTATAAAAGAAAATTGGATAACACTTCAGAAAATAAATTTCGGCCAAATAACAATTTTAATAATAATAATCAATATAATCAACAAGACAGAAGAAACATGGGAAACTTTAATAGACCATACAATCAAAATAGGGGATATTACAATAATAATTGGGGTAACCAGAACAGGAATAATTTCAGAACGGGGGAAGATAGAAAGAACTATGACCAGCTTATTGCCGAACGTAATAAGAAGAGATGTCAAGAGATGGAGCAGGCACCAAATATCGACAGACAGTACGTCAACACATTATTTACCGAGCGAAACACAGATAGAGACAATGCAGAAAATTTGAACCGAATAGAGATAGCCGAGGTGCACGAAGAGCCTTCGGGGGGTAAAAAAAAAAACAATTTTTGTAAATATAGTTAGTAATAGTAGTTTTAAGTATGTTGCGAATTTTGCTATCACATGGGACAGAACGGGGGAATATTTACTAGAGGAGAACGAAGAATATGCAACAAACTCGTGTTTACCATTTATAAAATTACAAATTTTAGACCAACAATATTATGCGTTGATTGACAGTGGTGCAATGGTTTCCTTAGTACAGGAGGAAGTGATAAATACTCATATGAATAATTTAAGAAGCAACATTATAAAAGTTAACAAGATCGACCTTTTGTCCGCAACAAGAAGGAAAATTTCAACAACGAATAGGGTATTGGCAATAAAGATATGCATAAATGGAAAAGAATTTGATGTCCGATTTTATATTGTAGCAGCTTTGAACGTACAGTTTGTAATAGGTGTAGATATCATTCAGAAAGTAGGGATAAAAATTGATGGAATGCTAAAGAGCATCCAGATTGATGATATTATAAAGCCTTGGTCTATTGAGGATCACGAGCTAAGAAATTGTTGCCCAGCTGAGATAACGGCGGGAGACGATAATATGAATTGTTGCCGAGCTAAGAAAGCCGGAGACGAAGTTATTATTATAAATAATTATGCGATAGGGGAAAGAATACTGGATGATAATCAGATAGGAAGGGATTTTATACAATATAAAGATAGGATCATGGAAATAATCGAGCAAAATGAAGAAATATTAAACCAGAAGACCGGACAAGCGAAGAAATATTGCCACAAATTGTATGTCGACGAATCACAAGGTTTTAAGTCCAAATCATATCCTATACCATTTGCACAACGCGAGAAGGTAAGACACGAAATACAACAAATGTTAGACGAGGGGGTAATAGAACGCTCTAAAACAAACTTCGTTAACCCAATGGTGGTAGTAAAAAAAAGCGACGGTAGTCTTAGATTATGTCTCGATGCACGTAAAATTAATCAGATTACAAAACCCCAATATGAAAGTCCGCAGACAATTGACGTTTTATTGAGTCAGATTTGGGACAAGAAAGTTCTATCGAAATTGGACTTGAAGAATTCATTCTGGTTGATACCGCTACATGAAGACTCAAGGAAATACACCGGATTCTGCATAGAGGGGGAAATTTTTCAATTCAAAGTGGTCCCGTTTGGTTTGACGACATCGTGCGCAGCTTTAGTGAGAGCTATGCAACAAATATTAAATAAATTCGACAGCTTTTGCGTGCATTACATAGACGACATTTTAATATTTTCAGAAGATGTGGAACAACATTTGGAGCATTTAAAATTAGTTATAAGTACTTTAAACAAAAACGGTTTGAAATTAAATTTGGCCAAGTGCCAATTCATGAAAACGAATGTAGCGTATTTAGGCTATGAAATTAGCAACAAAGGGGTCACAATAAGTACAGAAAGAATAGAAGAAATAAAGAATTTGCCCCGTCCGAAAAATTTAAAAACGTTAAGAGGCTTACTTGGGCTGTTAAATTATTATAAGAAGTTTATAGCAAATTATTCTGACTTAACTTTGCCTTTGGTTGAATTACTGAGGAATTAAACGAAGTGGGTGTGGACTGAAGAAAGAGAGAAGGCGTTTAACAATTTAAAACAAAAATTCCATGAGGGATTGCTACTTAAATATCCAAATTTCAAAGAAAGCTTCATACTAAGGACGGACGCATCAGACATGGCAGTAGCAGCAGAACTTATACAGGTCCAAGAAGGAGTAGAAGTCCCGATTTGTTTTATTTCACGGATACTCAAAGGGTATGAGACGAGATACACAATTGCTGAAAGGGAGATGTTAGCCATTATCTTTGCAATCAACAAACTAAAATTCTATTTAACCGGAAACAAATTTTATATCGAAACCGACAATACAGCAATTTCTTTTATGAAGAACAAAACATTCAATAATGATAGATTATACAGGTGGGCGTTGTACTCACAACAGTATGACTTTGAGATCAGGCATAGGCCAGGAAACATGAATGTCGTAGCTGATTTCCTGAGTAGGAAGGATGCAGCGAATAGTAGAAAGCAAAAACAACTGATTATAGGGATAGAGAAGATTTATCAGCACGGAAGATTTTCAAAAGAAGAGCTGTTAACTAAACAAGATAATTTGGAACTTCAGCAGATTAGAAATTTGGTACAGGACAGTCCGAACCAAGAATATAAAGGTTTCAAAATTGTGGAAGGTTTATTGATAAAGGTATTGAGTGGAAAAGAGCTAATAGTCTTATGCAGAAACGATGTAGTCGACATTGTCAGGGAAATTCATCTAACTTTTGGACATTGTGGAGGAAGGAAGACTTGGCTAATATTTCGCGAATGTTTTTATACAAAAAACGATTTAAAATTCATTAAACATTTTACAAATTGCTGTCAAATATGCCAGTTAGCCAAAGAAAAGAACCATACAAATCAGAACATAATAAAAAGTATTAGAGTCAACGAACCTTAGTACCGGGACAATTTGGATACAGACACATCTTAATAATGGTTGACGCATTCTCAAAGTACATAAAACTTTATCCAGCAAAATACAGTAACACTGAACACGTTATCAAGTCTATAGAAAAATATCAACAAGAAGTGGGAACTCCGAGGAAAGTGCTAGCCGATAATGCAAGTTATTTCAAGAACGCAAGATTAATCAACAATTTGGAACATAAGGGGATTAAAACTTACTTTTGTAGCATACGACATCCGCAATCGAATATCGCAGAGAGGTACATCAAAGAAGTGATAAAATACCTAAAAATCATGACTCATGATCACCATAATAGATGGCTTCAGTACCTGCCAAAGGTGGAAGACTTCGTGAACAACGTACCAAATATTGCAACGGAGATAAGTCCGGTAATCCTATGCAAAAGCATTATACCTGCGAGACCATGGAGGCCAGAAGGAGATGCAACCGGAATAAACGAACTATTAGAACAAGTAAGAGAACGAGTTAAGAAAACTCAGGATCGTTACGAAGAGAAGATAAATCGCAAAATTAAGAAGCGAATGAAGTTTAAAATTGGGGATCGAGTCATAATAAAAAAGCTCAAGGTAGCTGATCGCAGAGAGAAGATCTGTGCGAAATTTTTAAACGCCTATGAAGGACCTTACAGGGTACATAAAATTCTAAGCAATGAAAATACATACGAACTTATCAATGAAACAGATAATAGAGTAAGGGGTCGTTTTCATATCTCGGCGATACACCCATATTTGGAAAATATAATTTAGAATAGATTAGTTATATTACCAATGTTGTACCACACACAATAGTTTAGTTAGAATAGGAGATAGGTTAGGCATTTTAGTAGTTTAAGGTAGGATAGTAAAGCATCAAATATCAAATGAGACTGATTAATGATAACGGTTTAAAAAAAAAGCAATGAATAATTTTGTGTGAATTAAAATAACAACGCAGTACAACCTACCAATGAAATTAAAAAGAAAACATGCGTAGTGATTTTAATTAACAAAAATTAGGGGGAATTTCATGCGATGGTATTAGCCCTCAAATCGGCTCTGATTGCAGTACAAGCAAATGACAAATTAAATCATTAAAGCACAGAGTTGTAATAATGCAAGCATCTGAGAAAATTCACATAAATTGCCAAATCATATTAACATTGGTATAATTCGCCAATGAAATTGATTGTAATTGAATAGGCACAGAAATACGGAAGTTCAAATTCCGTGTATTGGGTTTAGCAATGTAATTTTAATCGTAATATAATAGATTTGCACAAACTAAAAGTCGAATCTAAAATTAATTAAGAACTGGCACAAAAAGTTCAAGTTAGACACAGCTTAAAAATGGAAGCGTAGAGAGTAAAGTCATTAGAGAATGGATAGCAAATGAACATTTTTAATAAAAGGTGAGAACAAGAATGACTAGAAGAATAAGGCAAAGAACATAGAAAAGCCAGGCAAGTCATTTATGACATGAAAATACAAGACTTGGGGATTTGAAGAGATTGAAATAGCAAGAAATTAGATGGAATTCAAATAAGCAAGAAATTAGACAATGTTGGTGGATTAAAAACCTTAGTCAGTGTAGTGATAAACAATGGGCATTTAAGTGTTATAAAAATCAAGTGAGTGGCACATTAAAAAACATTGAGAAATGAACAATTTCAAAAGACAATAATTTTAGTACATAAGAGTTTGTAAATAACTGATAAAATTTGTTAAATTAGATTATAAGTTATGTTTTTGTACCTGGTTGATTTCCTACAATTCAAATCTGTAGACAGTGTTTTGTCAATAACAGAGATAGCTATTGTTTCTGAATAAATTGTTAGAAGTTGCCTGTTTTTGCTCTGACTTTAATTAAAGATTTTTCATAGAAAGCATAAATTGACATAAAAATAAATAGCACCATCGTAACCAGCGAATTCAAGTGTATCAGCACAATTGGAGGCAAGAGATTCCAGGTATTTGAGTTTTTGGCGTTCCGAGGCAGGTTCGGCAGTTGGCGAATTCCTGCGACATCAGTGAGCAGCATCGTGGGGAGGCATAGAGTGGCAGGATTTTTCCGGCAGCTCCACACATCAGGACAGAACACAGCCCAGCATCACGAGCCGCCCGGGGAGCAAGATTTTAGCCAGAATCAGCATAAAAAGGGGTCCCGAATCTACGAAAGTGAGGTTAGTGGATTTTAAAATTTCGACTCGCGCAATCGGCGTGAAAATTTGGGCATACCGTGATTGCGACCTGGAGAACACGAAAATCATAACAGTTCCCGTGGATGGCGAGGTATTTTCCCAGGATTTTCAATTAAAATCGTCAAGTGGAGCCCCATAAAACAAAATGCGAATACGGCGTCCTTTTTAAGAATGCACCAATAGCTAACGATCTGGAAAAACAAAGGAATACATAGACGCCACTTGAAGGCAATTATTCAAAATCTTACCATCAAAATTTGTTCATTTAATTGTTGATAAATCAATTTCACACGCGAACTGAAAATAACTAGAACTTGTTGTGATAGATTTGACGTACCAACGGCGCATCACGCCTACATTTTTAGTTCACCTGTTACGTTCCAGAGGCGTACCATAAAATTTTAACTAGGATTGAGGAACCCAGACCTGAGATTTTGAGTTTTATTTTCATGTCTCTGTATGTAAATGAGCTAGCAAAGTTAGGAAATCAGATGAATGGATTAGAAAAAGGGCAAACTACCATAAGAGTAATTCTCAATTTTGGCGTACCCAACGAAATAAATTAATCAGTTAGTTTGATTTTAGCAAGTGGTAGAACTAAATTAAATATTGTGTGGTGACTCTTTTTATTTATTACATTAATTATAACCATACAAATAATTATACGTAAAGGGTCATTGCAATACATGTGTTACACACCTACGTACTAGTGGAAAAGCGTTCTACATAAATTGTCTGCCTATGTTCTGCGCACATGACGTCTCGCAGTACTTCAGCCACAGTTAGTATCCTCCGCTGGAATCGCAACCTCTCCATAGCTTCTGCTCCCACAATCCTTTCCGCGCATTTTGATACGCATACGCCCACGTATGCAGATTGTACACCTGATTCTTCGAGTCCTCAAACTGCACACTCTTCTTCATTTTCCTTCCTCTCTATAAAGGCTTTTACTTCACACATATGCCACTCTAGACCAAGACTAAACATTAAATCCAGAAGGAGGCCTTCATTTATGGCTCCATCTAAAAATAGTCGACCAACAGCTGCAACATTTTTGTACTTTTTTCCTGTTTATACAACTCTTCGTCACTGAATCCGGAACGTCCTAACCCATATACGACTTCGTGCGACGCTTCGAAAGCTAAATCCTTTAACGAACTCACTAATCGTTCAACCGCACTAGGTACGTCTCTTGCAGCCGGTCGAGCAGCCTCTCTATAATTCATCCACATGACTACACTGCCAATTGACGACTCAGTGCTTCCACTTCGATGTCGCACTTTACCATAGAACTCGCGAACGTTAGCACTTCCACCATACACGCAGTATTTTCAGAGTTCTCCTCCAGCTGATCTACTACAGCCTTTACACAGTCCCCAGAAAAGTTTGCCACACTTTTAACTATTTCTTTGTAGAAACTCTCAAAGTTCAACGCTTTTAATTGTGCGAATCGCAGTTCCACGAGTTTCTGCAAGCGCCACAGCTCTTCTACAGTTTCCTTCGCTAAGCACACCTCTGACAAGCCCACTTCCTCTAATTTTAATATTTTCCTGGTCTGAATCGCTTGGAATACAATCCTCTTCCTTCCTATTTCTACAGCTGGCCACTGACCGTCGACCGAATAAAAGTAGTTGGCAATCACGCCTTGATTTGCAAATAGGGCAGTCCACTCCCGCTCATCCAACTGCACCCAGTCGTTTTTGATACCCCGTATTACAATAACTGGAGTAAATTGTGGACTCCACTCAAATCCTACACTCACACACTTCGAACTTGACTTATTTAATTTGTACGTCCTACTACATAGGAGTGCTGGACACAACAGTGGTTTAGGCTTTATACACACATCACTAGAGACCTCCGCTCCTTTCTGACTCTAAACTATTTCGATAGCTTTATATAATGCTTCCATTTCTACAGGTTGTTGAAGTGCTACTACTAGTCTCACGTCTCTTCTTTCCGCTTTTATTTCACTTCTTAACGTTACATCTCTTGAAGTCTGAGTGGTGGGAGAAGAAATCTTGACCTTAGAATCCGAGTGAATGGTTTTGAGGACCGAGTGGCCGGAGGAATAACCTTGAAGTCCGAGTGGAGGAGTAACCTTTATTTTTATATATGCACATCCTTCAGCGTTGCTGTTGGTGGTGGAAGGTCGTCCTTGACTGCTTTCCTTTATTAAGCTTAATGCGTGCTACTACAACCAGCAGCATCACCAGAATCATGCATCGACAGCTTTCATCATCCACCAACAGCCATCCACCAGCAGCTACGACGTTTCCGGGTGCTGACCACTTCCACCGCCACTTCCGGAGATTTTTGGCTGCGTGCCCTCCAACGTCGCCTCAGCGAACCCTCCAAGCGGTAATCACGGTGGTATACACCTACAACCTCTTCGGGGAAGGTCTCGCGGAGACTACCACATTCAGGACGCACCCTACCACTCTTGACGGATCGACAGCTCACTATAGTTGGAGATAACTATTTGAAAATAAATATTTATAAAACTATTTCTGTGTTTTTAATTCTTTGTGACCTTCACTTGTACTATATAAAGTTTTCATACACACGTACGCTGTTAGTCTGTTGTTACCATTGCCACCATAATGTGCTCAGAACCTAGATTTCCGAAGTTTGCGAGTTACCCCACATGGCTACGAACTTTTAGCAATTGGAGCCGATGTCAATCCCCTAGATTGTGTACAGGGTTTTTACTGTGGAATTCAAATTTCTGGTTGGGAAGATCATGACACACCCTTATCTGAACACCTCCGATGGTCACCCACCTGCAAGGTTGCC
Source organism: Agriotes lineatus (assembly GCA_940337035.1). Classification (NCBI taxonomy): domain Eukaryota; kingdom Metazoa; phylum Arthropoda; class Insecta; order Coleoptera; family Elateridae; genus Agriotes; species Agriotes lineatus. Next base: position 14,148 of record CALNHX010002794.1, read on the forward strand.
AAAGTGAAGAAGCATTTCCAAACCATGGACGAAATTCTAGCTACAACTTTTAAATTAATCGTCGAGATGAATACGCCCTCCGGAGTGGATGTAGCAGGTAACAATAAACCGGGTGCAGCCAACGCGACAAAATCTTGCAGTTGTCATAAGTGATACAAAGTGCGGTTCACCCTATTCGCGGTGACGCTACTTAAGCTGTTCCTTCACCGAACCATTCACTAGTTGCCATCGACGTGTTGAACATGCTACCAATACAATTTTTGGTTGCTCTCGCTGCAGTTCATGATGGGATTCTCTACGTCCTTCAACCACCACGGTGCAGTTCCGCATATCTTGCTTACAATGACGGAGTGCACAACGTGACGTGGCGTAAAATGGATACCAGTTCCTTGACAACTATATCCGTTTTTAAAATACACGTGCACAACTTTACTCTTCAGGATTTGCTAACGTTCAAAGTAAAATTCCATTTCCCTTCATATGCGGTAGACACTCCTTGGCAAACTATTTTGTTAAATAATAAACCGGATGTCTTGAAGAAGCTGCTTGCACCCGCCGATAATTCCTGTTGTATATCTACAATTGTTTTAGGCACCCTATTATTTGCTATATTGTGTATGTCTGTAACGTACTTCTTCATGTGTTGGTATTATAACAATTTAGTCTAGCATTTTTTTATATCTTGAACAGTGAAAATAAAGCTTTTGTACAATATTTGTCTCTTTAATTGGGTTTTTTATATAAGATTCGATGGTCTAGCGGTTAAGATACTCTCGGCTGCAGATGTAACTGCGGATTTAAAAGGGAGACCTAGGTTCGAATCCTAGTCGAGTCATAATTTAGGCATGCAGTAAGTTCGCTCCAGCTTACTGCATGTCTAATTTTTTTTGTGTTGCCTCGCATCTCACCTTAACCTTGAAATTCGATTAAAGTGCCACTACTCTCACGACTCTTCTTTCCGATTTTATTTCACTTCGCAACGTTACATCTCTTAACTTGAAGTTTGAGCGGAAGCAGGAGCAAGTTTGACGACCGAGTGGTGGCAGGAGGCCTCCAACTCACAGTACTGCCTTTTTGGACTCAACAATTATGGGAACCTTTAGTTGAAATTCCACATATAGCATATTTGGCTTGACTGCCCAAAATTTTAGCACGTCACCTTTTTTTAAAGCCATCCCGATCATTTCGCGAAAATTATATGATCCTTTCTTGTTGATATAAATTTGGGTATTTTCGGGATAAAGTAAGACATTTGTTATTTCAGCTACACGGAAGGGAATAGTATATTCAGTGTCACCATGAGCTAGGATGTACCATCTATCTGAACTGATGGCACTAGATACTAGTCGTAAATCTCGTTCATAATATATAGGCTCGCTTAGCTCTTCAACAACAAACACCTGCGGGTGCGACGTGGAATTCGCATGCATATGTTTCCCAAATTTATCGATAGGCATTGCTCTAGCGTCGAACTGGATATGAATACCGAAAGCGTGGGCTTCTACTTATAAAATATCAATAATCAGAAAGGAGTACAATGCTAAAATGTCTCTATAAACAACGGAGATATGAACATTTTAAGATTTGACCTTGAAAGCCAACTGTTTCGTATACTGTGCCCGAGTACGCGGATATTCTACCCAACAAGTTTTCGAGGTTGTCGGCTACCTATTTAACCATCATCCTCGTACACATCGTCGAAGTGTAACCATGCAGTCTTTTCTCTTCACCGAGCACATCATTGTCTTCGTTCCGAGCAGGGATGCTGCTGCTGCTCCGGGTACAATGATCGAGGTGTAGGACGAACCACCTTTCTCCTGGAAACCCCGAAGGGATAACGAGACCTACATTCTGCTACGCGATTTCTTTGGTAACAGAAACTTGGAAGAGGTTGTCTTCCAGTACGACAGAAGTGAGCTGTGCCAAAATGGTGTTCGCATCGGCTTCCGGATCATCCCGGAGCTGGAAGAGATCATAGAGCGGGTGGAGGAGCTCTTCGACGCGGAGACGGTGGCTTGGGGCGAACATGAGAATCGGCTCAGAGACTTTGACAACCTGGAGGTATAGTTGTTAAGTTATGTAGAAAAGAGAAATTATGTATGTGTAAATATTTGTATGAAATAAAAATTATCTGTATGTAACTTGTCTTATTTTCTTGGTGGCATGGTGTAACCCTATATGCTGCAGACGTAGGCGTCTGCGTAAATTTGCATAACTTTGGCAGTTCTCATCGTATGCTGGGCTTCGTTCTGAGGCGATTCAAATTATTCAAAAAACAGAAACACTCTTAATGCCTTCATTTTACATTGGGGCGACCACAGCTGGAATAAGCTTTACAAATAGGGGTGTCACGAACTGCGTTTTTATACTTTAAAATGATGACAAGTACCCACACATTAGAGCTCGAAGAAACAAGACATTACCACGTAAGTGTATATAAAACTTCAAGTAGAATAAAAATACATCTGAACAGCAGTAATCACAAGCATTTATCTGCTACTTAAGTATATGAAATTGACTTCAAATAAACAACAGAATTATTTATGTATAATACATTGATTATCAATAAATAATTCATTCACAGAAACACTAATAGTTACATAACTAAATTATCTAAACATACAGAGTAGCTAGTGCTTCCGTTATACCATTATAAAATAAATAATAAAATAATATATAATTTTTAAATTGAAAGTTCCTTGTCACAAGCATTTATCTGCTACTTAAGAATATGAAATTGACTTAAAATACACTGAATTATGTACGTAACTTGAATAACAAACAATAATTCACTCACAGAAACATTAATAGTGATTAAAAGAAATTCTAGTAGCGTATATTTTTCCTGGAGCTTCTTTTAATTGTTTTTGTAATTTCTGTACATAAAGGTTCTCTTTCATAAGTATTTTTCTAAGGAGAACTGGCGTACAGTAACAACCCACATTTAAAGATAAGGTAAGCGCTCGACAATGCAGGGATTAAAATTATAGGTGTAAAACGCGAAACAAGTCAATTACCTACAATTTATTGACTTAGTTCTTTCAGAGCCAAGCTTGATTTCGTTTTCATTTGCTCACATGTTATTTCGGTTAAAACAAAAGCTTGTTATTACAACTTTTAATGAATTAAACTCAAGAATACAATTATAGCTCTTGGAAATTAAACACAGCTAATATCATTTAAACGTGGCCGCTTGTAAAAGGCAACGCTAATTTACCACGGCTTTTCAATCTGACCGGTTTCAATATCTGTTTGCACGTTCAAACGGAATCCGGCTTTAGTTCGCGCTGCAACAAGAAGTCGCGTATTATGGATGACCTTGCTAGCTCCAAGCTGATCTCTCGCATTGTTCGTTGACACTGCAGTGCTGCATGAATCGAATGGTTTCGTTATGTTATTTTTCCGTACTTGAGGGTTAGTGTAGTTTGTATTTTGAAAGGACTTAATTTTTGGTCTTTTAATAAAGGTGTTATTTTCAAGTTAACAGGTGCACAGGAGTGTACATTTATCACTGTCATACGTAGAATGCCAGTTACTGATTTAGTCGGATTTTTACTTGCTTCCACTAATGCTATTTTTTGGGCAGTTTACAAGTGCAGATCATTTACTAAAATTTGTTTACTTTGCGTCCAAGTGTATCATTTGCGAACTAATAATTAACATTCTTTATGCGTGTGGCGTATTGGTTACTATGTTGGTAATATAACACCTAATTATTTATTCTAGTGCTCAACAACGAGCAGCTGCTTCTCTGGTACCAGAGCCCTGGGAGAGGCGATCCCGGAGCTGGATGACATCTGACATTCCTTGTTTGTGTACCATAATGTAGTACGGATTTATGTATTGCTGAAAATAAAATCTTGTAAAAATGTGTCTCTTTCATTGAACTTATTGAGGTTGTCCGAGTGCTTTATGGCCTTGACCTTGCACTAAAGGGTAGGTTGTGGAGGAGGTTTTAGACTAATCTGAGTGGTATTAAAAGTAACGTTGGCCTTGGAGTTCACGTGCCTTGCAATGCCAGTGACCTTGAGGGCCTGAGGAGTAACATTGGCCTTGAAGTTCACGTGCTTTGCAATCCGAGTAAATGACCTTGAGGGCCGCCTCGTCAGGGGAAGGAGTGCGTCTAGTCAGGGGAAGCCGTAACCTCGACCTTGAAAAAGTGGTGGGGGGAGGTTCCAGAACCATCCACTTGCCTCTACTACGACCTCGACCTTGAAAAAGTGGTGGGGGGAGGCCTCAGAACCGGCAAGTGGCATCTACTGAGCACATCTGGGACATGTTAGTTCTTTCTGACATTTGTTGGCTCTGTGATTATAACTGTTACATTTTAAACGTATGGTAACTCCAATAGCATCAAATATTTTGCATCTATTCCGGCCAATGTTGACTTTGCCCATTTGTAATAACTTATCATACGTCTCTGCATTAACTTCAGCAAATGCAAAATAACTATATAGCCTGCAGTTTTTTGTTGCTTCAATGTGTACGATGCTAATATTTGTTTTGTTTACTTACAAAAAATTATTTTGTACTATCATTTTGTTTAATATGTATTTCATTAGCCGTCATTCTTGTATTCATTCCACTAATTTTAAAACGAGTTTTTTCCCAGATAGCACGTACGCTTACGGCGAGCTCGCCTTTTACTTAATTTACGTTTGTCATGGTAGTTTTATGCGACAAGCGATGCAAAAGCTTGAAGCAAGCTTAGTATTTCAAATTTTCAAGGAATGCTACGTTTTGGCAATTCCGAAGTTGGCAGCGCGCATGCCTGACTCAGAAAATGAAGAACGCTAACGGCAGACGATGCGTAACTGCTTATGTGTCTCTAGCGATTTGGTATTGTTCTGTGCTAGCGATTATAACCTAATAACGGTGTACTGGTTGATCTTGGTTGAGCCATGTTTTAAGATTAATTATCAATTATATTAGGACATCTGTGAGTGGAAGCCTGGAAGGTAAGTAATTTTATAGCATTTACTTTGTTTTCTCAATTTCAAATAAATAAGATACTAAAAATTAATCGTGGTGTTGTAACCGTTCCATTGCGAACTATTGCAGTGTTTTACAGTAATAAAACTAGTCCCTGCATGTATGATTTAACTACTGTTTGAAATCAAAGTTAAAAACTTGCGTTAAAAATTAGGGTTTATTGTACAACTATGTATCGTGACGTCACTCGGCCTTGAATATTAAGTTCTTGCTGCAACAGGGGTAACGGCATTTTTGGCGGGAACTGCAACGATGATAACAAGTTTCCAGGAACAGCTAACCAAAATACGAATCATTTATTGTTATTACTGTACAGTACTGTTTTTCCCATTATTATTATTACAGTAAACGCTTCATTATAACGCATAAAAAGAATATTTTTAGGTTTAAACACAAAAATCGATATAATTTTTTGTTATATAAAATAATTATAAACTCTGAAATTCTTCAAAAAAGGTAGCAAGCATGAGCTTTTAGTTTTTCTTGCATTTCTCATGTAATTTTTTTCTATAGCAAGAACTTTTAACAATTTCAAAAGAAAATAAGGAAAGTCAATCATATTTTAAATTTTCAGTAGCTAGATTGGGTTGCTAGGATAATACAAATAAAAATTAAAAAATTCAAGTACTTTATCTACCCTTGATGTTAAAGTGCTACTTTATCTACTTTAATATAACTGTATCCACCCTTGAGGTTAAAGTGCTACTTGATCTACTATTTTGAGTTGATAAAGTAGCACTTTAACATCTGCTATAGAAAGAAAGAATTATTTTACATTAAACCAAAGAGCATTATATGCTCTTTGATTAAACCTAAAAATGTTTAATGAACAGGCATCACGTAGCTTTTAAAAGTTCGCTGTGCTATGAATGACAACTCACTGTTGCTCTCATCATCATCATCATCCCTCAGCCGTTTGCATCCACTGTTGGATATAGGCCTCCTCCATGTTCTTCCACTGTTCTCTGTTTTGTGCCTTGTTTATCCAGTTCCCTGCCACTCTGCGTATATCGTCGCTCCATCTCGTTGGTGGTCTACCTCTACTTCTTTTAATTTCCCTAGGTCTCCACTCCATGATTCGCTTGGTCCATCGATTATCGGTCATACGGGCTACATGGCCGGCCCACCTCCATTTGGATTGCGTGATGCGTTGGGTGATGTCAGTTACTTTCGTTCTTTCTCTTATCATCTCGTTCGGTATTCTATCTTTTATTATTATTCCAAGCATCGCTCTCTCCATTGCACGCTGGGCCACTCTTAGTTTATTTATGGAGAGCTTAGTTAAAGCTAAGGTTTCGGCTCCGTATGTGATCACAGGCAGAATACATTGTTCATACACCTTTTTCTTTAAACAGATAGGAATGGCCCCTTTGAGGATGTCACGCATTTTGCCAAAAGCTGCCCATCCCAAACTTATTCGGCGGTGAACTTCACAAGTCTGATTATCTTTCCCAATTCTTATTTCATGACCAAGATATTTGTAGTCAAAGACTTGTTCTACGTCCTTGTCATCAATTTTCATGACATTATTAGGTACTAGATTTGTCATGAATTTGGTTTTTTGAAAATTGATATTTAGACCGATACTTGTCGACGCTACTTTTAATTCTGAGAGCATTTGTTGGGCTTCACAAAAGTCAGCAGCTATTGTAACAATGTCATCGACGAAGCGTAAGTGGTTTAGGTATTCGCCGTCAATGTTTATACCTCTTCTGTCCCAATTTAGTGCTTTAAATGCATATTCTAACACTGTTGCAAAGAGTTTAGGAGAAATTGTGTCCCCTTGTCTAATGCCTCGTTCTACTTTATATTTGTTTGTGTTTTCGTGGAGTTTTACGCATGAGGTTGCATTACTGTATACATGTTCTATCAATTTTGTATACCTATAGTCTATCCTACTTTGTTGTAAGGCTAATAGTATCGCCGGTAGTTCGACAGTGTCGAAAGCTTTTCTGAAGTCAACAGATATTAATACTAGCGGTTTATTGTATTCGATTGTTTTTTCAATGAGGGTCTGTTGCTCTACTTTGAACATATTTAAAGCATAGGGTATGGAATTGCTGTAAGCATCTTTTATATAAAGATGCTTGCTACATATAATAACATTTTTTTTTATAATAAAAATTAAGTATTGCTATTTTTTACATAGTTGCATCTGGTTCATATTCTTATTAGGTAATCTATGCAGTAACATTTTAATAATTATACTAACTTTGTTTTCTTTACAGAGATCAGCGTAGCCAGAATACAAATGAATAATATAAGTAGTATAGGTATTTTGTTATTAAATATTTGTATGTAATAGGTATGTGCAGTAGGCGCCATCGAAATGTTAACGGATTCTTGCTGCTATGGCATTTTTTTCTGATTTTTATTATAGTAAACAATGAAAATCAGACAAAAATGGCATAGCAGCGCGAATCCGTTTACATTTCGATGGCTCCAACTGTACGTACATAAGGCTTACTATACCTGGCGCTGTGAACAAATACAGTAGAACGTGCAAAATAAATCACAAATTACAATGCTGCCTGGATTAGTATTTGAATAGTAAATAGCTTAAAATCAGCGATACCAGTAATTCTAACAAAAATCTTTTCTGTCAAGTTTGAAGTTTCTCAGCGAATTTGTGTTTGATAGTTTGTGATTTACTTTATTTGTTCATTTTAGTTTTCTGTTATTATTGTCTTTGTTACTTCTTTACACGTTGTTTTAAACAGTATTTTCAATTACATGCGCACAAATGGCATGCTGTTTCAGTTGGTCAAAATTTTTTTTTGTATGATAACCTCAACACATTATTTAATCTCACTTGAAATTGTCTAATTATAACAACTATCTCTAATTCTTTAGTTATTATCATTAAAATTCTGATCTAGTCTTTATAATATTGCATTTGGGTTGCATATTCTACTCTTATTTGTTCACTGCATCCAGTATAGTATCTAAGGTTAATTATTTAAAATATATTTAGTATATCTATTATACACTTGTGTTTTATTTCTTTTAAATTGCTGTTAGTATTTAAAACAATTAAAATTTTCTGGAAATACATGGGCTCGTAAACCGCTATTTTGCCTACATAAAATTAATTTTCAACACAGTCTCTTTGCCTAAGAATGCAAGTATTAGAACTGCAAACGTTTAAAAAATAATCTGATTTTGTATTTAAATAACCATCTGCTGCAAGTTCTTTATCATCTCTGAACCAGTTTCTTCAGAGGCCTTTTTTAAAATTCGATGAAAAAAGTAATCGGCAGGGACTGGAATACAGATTGTAAAGGTTATGGTCTAATTCCTTAAAGCCGCAGTACCATAGTATAAAACTTGTTGCATTAAGCTTGTATGAAGCATAACTGTTGCTTGTATCAAGCTTGGTTCAAGCTGGTCATAGAAAGGGCCACAATTGTCCAAAATAAGCTTGAAACATGCTCAATGAATGAGCTTAACTCAAGCTCTCTACAAGCTTGCAAAAGAAGCTTTACTTAAGCTTGCAAAACAAGCTTTAATTAAGCTTGTAAAACAAGCTTTATTTAAGCTTGCAGAACAAGCTTTCAGTAGGCTTGTCATGTGTAAACTAGTTTGCTTGTTTCAAGCTTGCCATAAGCTTGCAGACTTGCCGCAACAAGGTTGTTTCAAGCCTATATGCTGGTTATGGCAACCTTGATTCAAATTTATATCACACTTGCTTTGCTATGTGGGTTGTTTCTTTGCCCAGTTTTGCTTCAGTTTCTTTCTTAAGTTTGGATATAGAATCCTGGTTACTACAGTTTATAATAATTCCGTCTTTAATAACTTGTTTCACTCTAGATATTCCGATTTTGTTGGATCGATTTTGCCTTTAACTTCTTTTTTAATCACAAAGCTCTTTTGTCCTGTACTCTTTTGTTTTAGTACTAAAACTGGTCGATGATTGATGATAGTACCAAATTGCTTCCCATATCACTGTAACGCTCATGTATGACAATGATACTATTATAAAAAGCTGAAGCAAAAACAACTTCCATAGACCAGTCGCGTCTGACGAACTTTGTCCCTCATAGTTCATAGTGCTTGGAATACCTTTATTAGCATTCTTACTTCTTATATATGTCGATAAAAGTTGTGGGTGTTTGAGTAAGGGAGGTCTCAACGTTGTCTATATATTTCTTGTAACATTTAGAAAGCAATTCCTTGTTCCTTTTACGCAATAAGGCAAAGGTATCATAATCGCTCAGATTTCTATATCTCTTATAATGTATGTACATTGTCAGTTTGCCCTGAATAGTTTCTTTAATGCGAAGCTAAACCAGATAGGATAATCAAGGAAGTCATCTCTTTTTAATGGAATATAAAAGTTCATGAAACAATTGTAATATCCACAAAATCTGTTAATCGTCACATTTAACTCTCACAATATTAACCACGGCGCATTTTGTGCCTAGCAGTTACTTTTTCCTAATTATGGTGTCCATTCTGGGTGGAATAAAATTTTGAAAAAATGGTTATTTGTCATGCATACAACTGACTAAAAGAACGTGGGCTTAGAATTTAATAAGTATTACAAGATTGAGTTTTATTTCAATTTAACATGGCTCTGTTACCTATGCTGCCGCATGGAAGAATAAACGCATCAAGATGAGAAAAACAAATGTTCTCACTGTCAAAAATATGTATGTGGTAAAAAGATTCCCAAAAGGCATTCGTTTGTGACACATGTAATGATAGATCAGAAGATGGTTAATAGACAAACGTACCTTCTGTAACTCTATTTTTATATTTCTGGCATAAGTATATTCATAATGCATAATTTTTGTTTTGTATTACTTGTTTTGATGCTTTTGTTATTGTAAAATGTTTGTAGAAGAAAATAAATATCAAAATATTACTATCTGCTTGGTACTGCCGGCTACCAAAAAAAGCTAGGTATTAGGGAAGTTAAATCTTTGCTAAATAAAATAGTTTCTCAGTCAGTGTTAACTAGATCTGATTTTAATTTAGCATAGTCGCATTTTCTGTATTTCTGAATTTGATACCTTATATATGATAAGGTTTCAATTTGGGCTTGCCAGACTTTGGAATTAATCATAGCCACTTTCCACTGTTCAGAAAATATAACATTTTTGAAATTGTGATAAATATTTGCGTTCTAAATTTGAAAACTTTTTGGCAGTCTTTAAGGACTATACCAGTTATGGGTTATGACCCTGGTACGAATGAGCGCAAGACATAAAAACAGTAAGGTCACGACTTGTCTAATCATCAATGTGAGTAATATTTGAAAATCAGTTTTTTAGTTCTGCTGCAGTTCCTTTATTGGTTTAAAATTTGAACGTGAACGTGTATGTGAACGTGTGTGAAGGTAAGTGTTTAAGCAAGCATGACAATTGCGTAAGCGTGAATAAATACTTACTAATGCGCCCTTTCTCTAACGCTGGGTTTATGCAAGTTTTATTTTAAAATTCTTTTTTTATTTTTGTTATCATTTAAACGATTATCTTTGTGTTCTCCTTGTAGTAATTTTTCTTTAAGAACGTACACTTCAATATAAGTATACAATAAGTTATTTAAAAAAAATGCATTGGTGATACAACATTTATTAATAGGTACATTAAAATAACTACAGTAATCACATTTTAATGTCCATTAACAAAAACGAAGAAAAGGTACATTAAAATAACTACAATAATCACATTTTAATGTCCATTAACAAAAACGAGAGAGAGAACAATTATTAAACACACCTGCTTTTCCTTCCTCCCAGCTCTAAATTTTACGGCTCACTTTTCTTGCACATACTGGATGTGCCGTCAGGCTCCTGAATGATTTGGGTCTTGTCACTAATGAGATTATGGCTAGTTTTTTCATTAATTTGTTCCTGGGGTAAATTCATTAACGTTTTGGTGTCAGTATCCATTTCTTCTTCTTTGATGTGTTTGGCAAGGTTGTTGTCTTTGACACCATCATCTTCAGCGACAACGTCACCTTTCAAGATTTCCATCTCACCATCAGCACTTTGCTAATGAACAAATAGAAATTTTACTGATTTTTATATTTATACTGTGTATGTACAGTCTAGCATTAGAAACAAAATGTAAAACGGGAAATTACATACAACTTGTCAAACGAGTGCTTTCACTTGTGTGTAGGGTGTGCAGTGACAAATTTCTGTTATCAGCAATGTCAAGCACTGCAAATCGAGTACGCTCCGAGAAAAGTACACGTTAGTTGTATTGTGAGCATGAAGTCAAATAAGCGATTGATCGGTCAAAGTAAAGAGATTGTGGTACATGTTTTAAAATTCATGCAAGAAGAATTTGAAGCATTTGACGCAGAGCAACAACCAATCATAGATATGAAGAAGTTTAAGAGCAAGTAGCGAGAGCGACCGGTGCTAATATTCGTTCAGAATACCATTATAGTGATTGGAATGTTAAGCTGACAGCAAAATCAATGTTTCCAGGTATTTTGATAAAAGACTAGGTACTTAGTAACCACTTGCGACTCACAAAAATTATTTTAATTATTTTAACCTGTATGGTAAACAGGTCAATAACTTGGTTTACTGAGTGTACTTCGACGATGTGGGGAACCGTGAGTAAGTGCATTTCATTTGTTAACAGCCAGTTCTTTAAGTTTTTTTGTGGTCTTTACAAACATATACCTTAGCAAACACAACAGATTTAACAAATCTTAATCTACTTAAAGTTAGCTTAATTAATGCTTAATTAATCACAGCTTTGAGAAAGATTTCGACCATGACCAGATTTGAACCCATGTCAGCCTCATTGTTAAACTGAGCTTTTACCCAACTGAACCACGTAACCCCTTTAACTCTAGGACGGTGGAAATCGGGTCAAAATTGGCCCAGCATTACTTTTTTTAAAATAATTTTTCAACTGTTTATCTGTTTTACTGAGCCTTTCAGTTATTTTCAGTTATGAATTTGTCTACTGAATGGCTAAAATTAAGTGTGTAATTTATGCCAATGCTCAGTTTTATTTGATTAGTCACTTTTGACCTTCGCAATTTTTCAAAGTTTTACAGCCAATATTACGTGAAACATGAGAGGACGAAACAATCCCTGATGAATAGAAACAGGCAATTCTAGTTAAACTGCCAAAAAAGGGATATCTGTCCAGATGCAGCAACTTTAGAGGCATTGCTCTGCTTAATATGATAAACAAAGTCCTTGCGTAAATAATAAACAGTAGATTAATGGAAGAGATAGAACCAACCCTAAGACCCGAACAAACTGGGTTTAGACTAAAGGGAGTCTGCACAGACCATATCAACACCTTACGAATTATTGTTGAACAAATTATAGAATAGCGAAACTCAATATACAGTGTGTCCCAGGATTGATGTTACAAGATTTGCGATGGACTAAACATTTTTGAATTTTATTTTAAGATTGTGGGATTAAGCCCTGCTTGATTTAAAGGGAATTTTAAGAATATACAGGGTGTTCCAAAAATAATGGGACACCGATTAGTCATATATTCCTTACGTCATAATAAATCAATTAAACCTAATATACCTAAGTACAAAGTCCCTTCAGCAAGAAGTTATAAGCCCCAATTTTTTATATTGTATTTTTTGTTAATTTCCACAAATGTAGAGATATCAATTTGAATTTTGATATACATGCTTACCACTATGTACTTCACTAATAGGAAAAATTTCATAAACTAGACTTGACTGTAAGGGGCACTTTACCTATCTTTCAAAACTTTTTTAGCTCTAACTTCGTTATCTGTAAATTTTTAAAAAATTTTAGGTTATTATCTGAAAGAGAATTGAAATACACAAAAATAATGTACCTACTTTTAGTTCTTAAGCGTAAGAGCAAACGTTTACCATAGAATGCTTATCAAAGTTGTCTTTAAGACTTGCAGTTATCAAGTAGCCATAATCACAAAAGCAATGGGTAATGATTGTATTCTAGCAAACAACAACAAAAAATCAATTAATGACGTTGGCGACATCAGTTTTTTGTCTTTTGTGCTTACGAAAATGCTGCCACATAACGAACCTTTGAGTATTGGAGAATTCGTTACGGAGCGGCATTTTCTTAAACATAAAAACACATTTTTATGTCACTAATGTCATTAATTGATTTATCATTGTTTTTTACTAGATGACCATTGTTTTTGTGATCATGGATACTTGATAATTGCACGTCTTAATGACAACCAAAACCTTTGATGGGCATTTTAAGGTAAACAGTTGCTTTTAGGCTTAAAAACTAAGAGTACATTATTTTTTTGTTTTTGAATTCTCTTTCAGATAATAACCCAAAATTTCAAAAAATGTTACAGATAACGAAGTTAGAGTTAAAAAAGTTTCCAAAGATAGGTAAAGTGCGTCTTACAGTCACGTCTAATTTATGAAAAAAAAAACTGTTAGAGCATTACATAATAGTAAGTATGCATATTAAAATTCAAATCGATATCTCCACATTTGTGGAAATTAACAACAAAATAAAAAAATTAAAATTGAACTTCAAGGCTTTATAACTTCTTACTGAAGGGACTTTGTACTAAGGTATATAAGGTTCAATCGATTTATTATAACGTATCTATGACTAATCGGTGTCCCATTCTTTTTGGAACACCCTGTATATTAAAAATGATGGTTTAATCTAAGTAGGTAAATCTTCCTGAAATTTTGTATAGGTCTATAATTTCTCATTAAAATATGTTACAGATAACGAAGTTAGAGCTAAAAAAAATTTTGAAAGATAGGTAAAGTGCCCTTTACGGTCAAGTCTAGTAAAGTGCAGTACATAATGGTAAGCACATATACCAAAATTCAAATCGATATCTCTACATTTGTGGAAATTATCAAAAAATAAAAAATAAAAAATTGAACTTCAGGGCCTTATAATTTCTTGCTGAAGGGACTTTGTACTAAGTTATATTAGGTTTAATCGATTTATTATCACGTAAGGAATCTATGACTAATCAGTGTCCCATTATTTTTGGGACACTCTGTATATTCTTAAAATTCCTTTCAAATCAAGCAGGGCCCAATCCCACAATCTTAAAATAAAATTAAAAAATGTGTAGTCCATTTTGTAACATTAATCCTAAGACACACTGTATATGATCTTTGTAGACATTAACCCAATAGCGCACGGTTTCAACTCTTTAAACCAGCAGACCATTTAGCAAATACTAGAACTAACAGGCGATTCCGTAAAGATTTTAAACATAATAAAAGCTCCGTGTAATGCAACTGTGTAGTACTACACAAAGGAAAGAGTAGTGGCACCATTCCAGTTCTCAAAAAGGTCATGTCCCCTCTTCTGTTATAATAACCATAACCATCAAAGTTCCCGCATTAATAATGAAACGATCGAAGATGTAGAAGAATACTGTGCAAAGAAGAGATGCGAATAACATAGTCAAAGAGCCGCTTGACTGGAACCCTCAAGACATTCGCAGAAGGGGCAATCTCAAAACAACCTGACGGAGTGCAGTACAACAAGAAATACAAAGAACGGGAAGAACGTGCTCGAAGTAAAACACAGCCCATAGAACGAGATGGAAGTCCCTGATAGAGGCTCTATGGGAGTTTGAGGAAATATATATTTTTAGGAAGCATTATTTTGTTTTACGAATGTTTTATTAGAAAATAATACATATAATAAGAAACATACTTAACGATAATTTCCACATGCCAAGGGCAACCAGCATGATGATTCTTGGTACGGGCAAAATTATTAGCAGGTGTGCCTCCAGCAATTATAGTTTCAAATTATTAGGCAAAACTTGTATACGATTTTTTTAATTAATAAATAAAATATATTTTTATTATTATTTAATAGTAAAAACACGTAATATAGCTGAAAAAGACATTTATAATAGAAAATCTCCACCAGGTCAAAACTGACCCATTTCCGCTGCTGCGTTACATAATTATTTCCGCTGGGAAGAGTTAATACCATTAATTTTTTATTGGATATTTTGCCATAAGATTATAACTATTGTTAACATATAGCTTGAATTGAGGATGCATATGAAGAAGCAAAGAAAACACTTTCTGAATATTATGAGAACAGTCATGGCAAAATTAAACCAAGAATAAGTATAGAAAAGCACTTAAAGACAATAAAGAAAAAATTGGTAGCGGTAAATATAGAGTGGGAGCAAGTGGAAAAAGAGTATATAAGGAAAAGTGATAATTAAATATTACAGATCAACGGAAATGATGGCACGATACAAAAGATATGAAAAGGAGAAGATTGGTACCTACAATGAAAAATGAGAACGAGAAATTAAGGAGAAGAGAAGTGCCAGACTAAAATGGGCTACAAACAAATTCTGTGTAGTATAAAGAAGTATATAGAATTAGGAGAAAAGAAGCTGCAAAGGTGTGTAGAAAAAAAGAAGAGGAAATAAAAACAGCTTAAGGGAAATATATAGAATGTATTAAAGAGACAAGTCTCTTATCCGGCCTGCCGTAAATGTAGCTCATATAATAATTTTTGTTTTTGAGACAGTGGCACATTAAAGTATCTTACTGGTTGCTTACCGTAGTTGCCAGAGATTTTTGTAGAAAAATATCATCAAAAATTATTTTCATCTAGTATGGCTATGAAAATAGTTCTTAATTTATGAAACTATCGGTATTATGTATCTACAAATCTTCTAAAATATAATTGACACCATATTTGCAAAATCTACCATCTAGCTCAGAAAGAAACATTTTAGTCTATGCACTAGACAATATTAACTTGACTCTCTTAAATGATGGTCGATCAACTAACGTTTCTAGACCTAATGAAAGTTCTTCAATGATTGATCTCTCACTTATATCACCCAACCTTCTGGGTTATACTGCCTCCAACCCTTTATCAAACATACTTAATTTGTTGCATATTTCAGTACATATTGCTATAAGTATGGTATAGAGGGTGTTTGTACATCACTAGACAGTTTGTAACTTCGTTAATAATAGAAATATTGAAAAAACTTTTGTTTTAAATGCCAATATTAAGACTACAAACTATCATAAATCAATTTAAGTCATGCCCTCCTATTTTTGCGTAGTGAGACACGACTGCTTTTTAAAATGGATCACCCAGTATATTTTTAGATATTTGAAATCAGCGTGACAAATACTTTATGATAGCATACTTAAACAAAAAGTTTGGAACTCATTATTTTATATAATTAAAAATTTTTTTTAGCTAAAGTAGGCCATGACTTACGTAAAATCATTAAACACAAAACAAGAAATGCAAAACAAACTCCACTTGGCTCCAAATATTCCTTGTGGCCAAACGAACCAAAACAATTGAAAACTATATTTTTTTAATGGAACAATAACAGTTTCATTAAACAGCTGAAAACTACAATAAAAAGTTCTCTATGTGCCATATTCACCTTTTCATTTAAAAGTAGCTTTTAAAAAATTATTACTTTTTATAATGTAATGCAAAAATAATTATTATAATCTCTGAAACTTCTCTGTGGCGTGATATAATTCATATTCTTATTTGGGTATTTCGCCACTATGAAAATTAAAAATATTAAATAACGAACGTTTCGAGGGACAGAAGAACAAGAAGTTTATCTTTTTCACTGGGATTGAGGTTGGTCGACCAACTGTGATTGTTAATTGTTGATAACAAGGGCAGATTGTCCCTCGAAACGTTTGTTATTTAATATTTTTAGTTTTCAGAGTGGCGAAATACCCAAATGAAAATATGAAAAATAGCTATTTCATTTAGAAAACACAAGTTAAGGATATTTGAAAGGAAAGTAATAAGATCAATAGTAGAACAAAAAGAAGTAGGAGAGGAAGGACACAGACAATACATGAACCATGAACTACTAGAAATCATGGGGGGAGAAGATATAGTAAAAACAATGAAAGCAAAAAGAATCGGATGGCTGGGCCACATAATAAGGAAGCAAGACACAAATGTAGTAAAAGAAATAACATTAGGGAAACCAACAACATATAGACCAAGAGGAAGGCCGAGGACCAGATGGTACGAAGAAACAGTAGAGGACTTAAAAATTATTAACATAGATGGATGGAAGAAAATAGCAGGGAAGAGGCAACAATGTAGAAAGATAACAAAAAAAAGCAAAAACACACAGGCAACTATAGAAGGAAGCAGAGAAGAAAATTAAGGGGACTAATCCCACCCAATAAGAGGATTTTTAACTTCCGAAAGGAAGCCGGCTATATTCTGAAAAGAATGGAATGCCTTTATTATTATTATTTAGAAAACATAGTTTCCAATTGTTTTAATATGTGTGGTGCGATAATTTGTCCATAAGAAACTTTTACAACCAGGCAGACTTTCTCTTGCATTTCTTGTTCGATTGTTAGTGATTTTGGGTAAGCCATGGTCTACTTTAGGCAAATAATTTTTTCAGTGTTCCTGTAATTATAATATTGCTAAGGTTTATAATGAAATTCCTATAGTATTTAAACAATATTCTGTGCCGAGATATAGAAATTTTTTTTAATGGTTAGCTACTGGAAAAACAGGGTTGATGTGTGCAACTTATCGATAGAACATATGAACAGAAATGCCTGGAGGCTGTATCATGTTTCTGTTGGTTGCACTGGTTCTTTATCCCTAATTTTTAAGCACATGAATGAGACTGCATTCACGTTTTAAGCCAATGTAGTCAATGGCACTTAAAGGGATGATAATTAGATAACTACCCGAAGTGCAGCCTCACACTTCATATTTTTAGGCTTAGAAAGGTAGTATCGATGTAATTGAATCAAACAGTAAATGTCGATTGTTTTATTACAAAAATAAATGGTCTATTTATACAAAATAACTGCTTAGATACTAAATAAAAACATTTCAAAGTGCAAAGGTATAGTTCACTAGAACGATTCTAAAACTGCAAAATAAGTAGTAAGCAATTATAGTTCCGCGTTGTCTGCGAGTTCGTGCTATGAACTTGAAGTTTTAGGTCATTTCGTAATATAATATGCTTACTGTTGTGATAGCGGTCTTTAAACCGACTGATTATGAAAGCAAAACTGGCTTTTAAATTGTGAACGATATTTCGTAAATTTTGACTGAAATTTATATCTGTTTAATTCAAAATTAAACAACATATTTGGTATAGTTCAGAGCTGGGCAGTAATTATTTACTTTGTAACTAAATTACTAATTCAATTCCTTTTTGTTTATTTGCCTTGGAATTGAATTATTTTTTAAAATGCGGCGGTAATTGTAATTGGCAATTGCCATTTTTGTTAAAAAGTACTTGACAATTACTTTTTGAAGGTAATTAGTTACTACATTCAATTACTCAATTACTTTTGTGTAATGAAATTACTCTAAATTATTTAAATTACTTTACAAATATTTGAATTACCTGTGGTAATTGAAATTACTGGTGGTATTTGAATTACTTTGTGGTAATTTAATTACTCAATTACTGACCTCGATTGGATGCTAAATCTCCAGAACGCAAAAAATAAGATAAGGTCTTATTGAGTTACATATTAAGCAAATCGGAATAGGGTTTTCCCAGATCAATATAAGCCTACTTTATGATTTCCTCTATCGAGTCGAATAACAGCAACTTTTATGCAACATTTGCATTTTGTACGACGAGTGCACGAGCAAAGAGTTTAGTGCGTATTGCAATGGATACTCTGTAATGACTGGGTTTTAATTAATATTTAATTGTAAGTTGGAGCAAAATCCCAATATGCACAATATTCTCTGTCTAATATTTTACTGTTTACGGAACTTTGCCTGTTATCAAATTATTAGGCTGGTTAAAAAGTGACCTGTACTTAATTGACTTGTTCAAAATAAATAGTTGTATGATATTAGATTTAAAAATCGTTTATTTGCGCCACACACACAAATACATTATATTATTTGCTCTGCTTTTCACAACCGTTTAATGCACTGATTATTTTAAGAGTTCCTTGCCTCTCAATTGCTTTCTGCATATCCTGTTGCCTGCTTTTCTAATTGCCTTCTCATGTCCACCTGCCTGATTTTTCAGATTGCTCTTTTGCAATGTATTGTTATCTTATTCTGGCTTCTTTACCTTTTTAGAATTCCCACCAATTTCACTGACTAGCTTTATTGAATTCTACGCTTCTTTTACTTGCACATAGCAAACCTTTTTGTGACTATTAATTTCTTTCGGTTCGGCTATTTATTATGCCCAAACCTATTATTTAATTTATTTGCAAGTCAACCTCGACTCCTGTGAAAAACAAGCTTGACTTTTGCGTTCCTTACTTAATTACTTTATTATTACTGGCATTTCTTTACCAATGCATTTATCGTTTGAACCTTAAACTCATTGCAGTTACATAAAACACCCCAACTCTGTGCTTATTGAAATGTTCATTAATTTGCACTGCTAGCAGAGTCGAGTCGTGGGCCTAAAACCATTACAGTATATGTACATGTGATATGTAGGTTGTAATAGTGTAGCTAATATTTATTCTGTAAGACGCTAAAACTATATTTGCGGTAAGTACATTACAGATTACAATACCTACGGTAAAAATATAATTTAAAATAGCTTCATTAGACGATATTGGTTAATAATAATTATTTATTCATTTCAGTTTGTTTGTTTTAAACTATGTACTAGTGTAGGGCCATACTGCCATGCAGTGTAACAGGCGTTAAGTCCAGAAAATTACGTTTTTGGGTGAGGAATTGAACTAAACAGCCAAAATCCGATAACAACATTTAAACAGCGTAAAACACATAAATAAAATGTACCTAATTGCAAAATCCTATGCCTGGTTGACTCCATAATGCAATATGGGGTATGGCACTAATACAATTTAAAAATGCCGTGTAAGTTTACCGCATTCTTGCATTGAACATTTTTTAAATTATCCATTCTTTGTCGTTGTCTTGCCTTGTAATGCTCATATGCTGCTTAATATACTGGCTACTAGTGCATAATTTTGCTGGTATGAAAAATTGTTTATGGACTGATCCAGTATTATTATTAAAAATCTGGAATAGTGTTTTATAAAAATCGTGACTTTCTTATAATTGTGCTCACCTCATCCAACATTTCTTCTGTACGTTACTCACAGGGTGGTACGTTGACAGATGAAACATACAAAACCCTCATGCTAATTACGAGGCATTCAAATATTGGCTTCTTAATGATTTTACACAAAATTCCATTTAGTTTTTTTTTTTTAAAGAACAGTGCATAGTGACTCAATTTAAGTAATTTCAGATATATTATTGCCCTAAACTTAAAATCAATAGGTATTATTAAGTATTTTGATAACATTAATAGGTATTATTAAAGATGTTGATAAGATTTTGAAATTTGAGGTAAAAATATGAAAGCAACCTGAGCAATCTATTTGTCGAGAGTTGACAATAATTTTATGAAATACTTATTTTTTCCCCGTTTGTTATACGGTGTGCTCAAAAAGAAACTACGTAAGGGTTGGTCATGGAATATAAAAGTAATGTCAACAGCAAGCTTTAGAATTTATTAACTGTCATCACTGTTGTTATTTTAAGTTTACATTATATGCTGATATCTCGATTGAAAATTCTAAAGATTGCTGTCGACACTAGATTTATTTGTCATGGCCAACTATTATATAATTTCTTTTTGAACATATGGTATAAAGGTCTCTTGAATGTAAAAATGACTTTATTGTTACGTCCTTGAGTTAATGTCTTTTGTTTTTGTATCTGATGTACGAATTCTTATTTCAATCAGCCATTTTCAACTAGTTTTATTAGTCAGCTGTCAACTTTCAACAGGAGTTCCGTCCGAGATCCCAAGCAAAGCGAACGTGTGCACCGCGCCTGGCGATTACAGTACGTGAACTTTGGAAGGCTGTAAACATTAGATAGTGTAAAAGTGTATTTCTTAAATATTTCTGCATAAGTTTATTGCACGTATAACAAACCCAATGTTTCCTGTCAGCAGTAGCTTCGGCCCCCCAATAGGATATGGGTCAGCAACAAATAATTATCAGACCGGTATGTACTATACACAATACCCCCAATTACCAAACATTCACATGCAATCGAACCCGGCCAATAAAAATGGGCAATTACTAGTTCCACAACAAGCTTTCCCTCTAACTCACAATCAGATCCATCACAATCCTACGTCGCAAATACGTCAACACAATCAACTTTAAATGAATTTTATACCGATACAGAAGACGAAAATATGATCACAGACAACAACTGGCAAGAGTTAAAAAGAAATAAAAGAAAACGATTAATAAAGCCCAATAAAGCAAAAAACTCTCAGTCTGAAGAAACAAACCAAACTAGCCAGTCAAACCGATACTCAAATCTACCGGAAATAAAAGAAGGTGAAGTTAATACAGAAACTTCAGAAGCTCCAGAAACCAACGATAAAAAAGTTCCCAGACAACCCCCAATTTTTATCCAAGGCGTGAAAAATTATCCGGACATGATCAAAGATTTCAGACATATTGCGGAAGACGAACAATATAAAACTAAAAGTATGGTAAACAATGTCGTTAAAATTAGTCCCAATACTCCGGACACATATAGGAAGTTCATTACATACTTACAAGACAAGAAAGTAGTTTACCATACATACCAGAAAGACGGAACGAGCCTATCGCATAGTGCTGAAACACCTACATCATACGGTACCAACTGATGAAATAAAAAAAGAATTGGAGACACTAGGACACAAAGTTAGGAATATAGTAAATGTAAGGAACAGAAAAACTAAAGATCCTCTTCCAACCTTCTTCATAGACCTAGAACCCTCACCAAACAATAAGGAAATCTACAACCTAAAGTTTATACAAAATAAATATGTTACTGTTGAGCCACCTCGAACAAATACAGAAATACCACAGTGCACGAGGTGCCAGAATTATAATCATACCAAAGCCTACTGTAACCGCCCCTATGCATGCGTGAAATGTGGAGGATCGCATGATTCCAAAACATGCAAAAAACCTAGAGACACGGCTGCAACT
This sequence comes from Agriotes lineatus, assembly GCA_940337035.1. Classification (NCBI taxonomy): domain Eukaryota; kingdom Metazoa; phylum Arthropoda; class Insecta; order Coleoptera; family Elateridae; genus Agriotes; species Agriotes lineatus. The sequence continues at coordinate 36,096 of CALNHX010002794.1, forward strand.
TGTGCGCTATGCCAAGGTTCACACCCAGCAAACTACAAAGGTTGTATTGTGTATCAAGGTCTCCAAAACGCTACTCATAAGAACATAACAACTCCTTTCACACCCGTCTCTAAGCACCAGCCTCGACTGCAAAGAAGCCATCCCGTAAATCAGAATGTGTCATATAGTCGGGCACTTTCAGGCAATACTAACCAAATGCAAACTAGCGAAAATACTATGCAACCCGTAGGAGACATAACACTCAGAGCTGTGCGGTACTCGAGTACAAGTACTCAGTAACTGTACTCTGAGTACCTTTAGTGTACTCGGTACTCAGTCCACGAGTACATTTTTTAAAATGTACTTGTACTTGTATTTGACGCATTTACGTGTACCCGATTACATATCCGTGTACTCGAATACATTTTCGGGTACTCGAGTACATTGCACAGAGCAATAAGTACCTACATTTAGTAGTAAACGCATCATTAACGAAGTTCTGCGCCGTATTCAGATCACCACAGCCACTTAGCATGTGCGTTTATGAAAAGTAAAGCATGTATAGCCAGTATAGATGTTTTGCATAATGATAAAGAGATTAAATTACTTTTATTTTTTATTTTATATTTTCTAACGTAAAGTTTTCGATGTACAGGAAGAAAACGTGTGCTTTTTATACTATATTACAGAAAAGTTCTTTCATTTTATTTACTTACATTTTTTAATTCTAGCCTTTTTTCTTAAAATGCTTTCAAAAACTATTTGGTTTTGTTTCATATATTGAACATATTGAATATTTACAGGGTAGATATAAACATACTAATATACATCACCTGGTCAGCCTGGCCTAAACAATACATTAAATATAGGGACCAGCAAAAATAATGGACAGGAAGATATTTCTATAACTCTATAGAGTTACATAACAATTGCTTACATAGAAGTTGTAGATACAAAGGTAGTGCAGATTATTCAAATATTTTTGATTATACAAGGCGACTGAAAAAAGTGTGGCGAAACTAACTTACTTGTTTTAACAGGACGCCCTATAGCTATTTAGATTGCTTAAAAGTATTAAGTCAAGAGGCTAATATTTTTAATATAAAAATTGTGTGTCAAAGTTAACTATTTTGGAGATATTAACGATTTGATTATTTTATCATCTAAACTGCTGCTGGAAATATATTCTGAAAATTCCGATGAATGTGACAGCGATGCCAAACATCAGGCTCTAGAATATGATGAATATTTTGATTTTGATGAATATAATCGTGATGTACCCGGATCTTCATCTCTTCATATTATCCAAACCCAAAAAACGAAAGAATCACATATTCTAGATAAAAAGAAGTCCGAAATTGAACTTGAATTCTAAATTATCTTGAAGATAAATGGACCAATCTGTCAATGCTGGATGATTACTGGAATATGAAAAAACTTTGTATGCGCTATAATACATGCATTGACCGCAGTAGAACGATTATTTTCATTAGCGACACTGGTAAACAGACCACGTCACAATGTCCTGACAGATGACAATTTTGAAAAACTTGTTATTTTGAAAGCCAATCAAATGGGACTTTAAAAAATGTTGTGTTTTGTTATTACCATTGTTCCGCCATTGCATTCTTCTGTACTCGGTACTCTGTACTTGTATAGGTATTCGAATACTTTCAATGTGTATTTGTACCTACTCGGTACTCGATTACATTTTAAGTAAAGTATTTGTACTCGGTACTCGAGTACTTTTTGTCTGTACTCGGAACAGCTCTGATAACACTTACACACCTTCTTAAAGAATTTAAAACTATGTTCAACCAACTTATTCAGCAAAACAGTATGATAATGAACATGCTGTCAACAGTCATAGCTAAGTTGGTCTCATAATGGCTAATTCTTTACGAGTGGCTCTCTGGAACGCAAATGGACTTCATGCAAAAAAAGATGAAGTCATAACATTTCTTAAATTAAATTGTATTGATATCTTGCTAGTTTCAGAAACACACTTCACTGAAAGAACTTATTTAAAAATTCCCTACTACAATATTTACCACACCAACCACCCAGATGGAACAGCACATGGGGGCACAGTGATTATTATCAAAAATACAATAATACATTATGAGTTACCACAATACAAAACTGATTTTTTGCAGGCTACTACTATACAAGTTAAAAAAATGCCAAATCCGATAACTTTTTCAGCGGTCTATTGTCCACCAAGACATCGCATTACAAAAGAAATGTTTAAACCTTATTTTGCAACACTTGCTAATACATTCATTACTGGAGGCAATTTCAATTCCAAGCACACAGTGTGGGGTTCAAGGCTAACAACCACGAAAAGCAGGGAGCTATATAAATTGATAAGCGAAAGGAGGTATACTCATCTGTCAACTGGAGAACCGACTTATTGGCCATCCGATCCAAACAAGATTCCTGATCTCTTGGATTTCTTCATCTGCAAAGGAATTTCACCAAACTATGTCGAAATTAAAACAAATCTTGACCTCTGCTCTGATCACACCTCTGTAATTGCTACTATTAGTACAACGGTAATTACAAAAATACCAAAACCTAGACTAACCAACAGGAAAACCAACTGGGACGCATTTCGGGATTATATAAATGAAAACCTAACACTTAATCTACGAATAAAAACCACGGCAGAGCTTGAAACAGCAACAAATCATATTACATGTATTATCCAAGAAGCAGCGTGGCATGCAACTCCTTCAACCATAGAAAATCAATCTCTGAAAATATCCAACGTTCCTCTAGAAGTAAAAAAACTGGTAGCAGAGAAACGACGAGCGAGGAAACAATGGCAAAGGACTCACAACCCAGAAGATCGGACAAAGTATAATAGGATAGCAAATAAGTTGAGATCCAAAATCAAAGAAACAAGAAACGAGACTTTCAGGCTTTATGCAGAAAACCTGAACAAACATGATTACTCCATCTGGAAAGCCACAAAGAGTATCAATAAATCCCAAGCCTACATTCCACCGTTGCGTAATAAAATAGGATTATGGGCTAATACCGACCATGAAAAGGCAGAACTGTTTCCCCAACATCTATTTGAAGTATTTCAACCGCACTGTGCCCAACCAGATAATCACATCGAAAATTTCCTAGAATCTCCTTTGCAGCTGTCACTACCTATCGCTACTTTCTCTCCAGGTGAGGTAAGAAAGGAAATAAAACCCCTACATAACAAAAAGGCACCGGGATACGACCTGATAACAGCTGAGGTATTAAAAGATTTACCCAGAAAAGGAATAACATTTCTTACTGTGATATTCAACTCAGTTTTACGACTAGTGTACTGGCCCAAACAACTTAAATTTGCACAAATAATCCTTATTCCAAAGGCAGGTAAACCCCTTACTGAAGTAACCTCTTACCGACCCATTAGCCTCTTATCTGTAATTTCCAAACTCCTTGAAAAGCTAGTGTATAAGAGAATAAAGGATAAAAATCTACAAAGCAGCTGGCTGCCATCGCATCAGTTTGGGTTTAGGGAACAACATTCCACCGTACAGCAGTGTCACCGGATAGTAGATATAATACAAACTGCCCTAGAAGAAAGAAAGTATTGTACTGCAGCATTTCTTGATGTCAGCCAGGCCTTTGATAAGGTTTGGCATAGAGGCCTTCTTTATAAAATCAAAGAGAACCTACCACACCATTACTTTCTACTCTTACAATCGTATTTATCAGATCGCTACTTCCAAGTCAAGTTTAATGACGATACATCACAAATCCACCCCATAACATCTGGAGTGCCACAGGGGAGTATACTTGGGCCCATGCTGTACCTCCTTTTTACATATGACCTACCAGGTACCCAAAAAACCGAAACAGGAACATTTGCGGACGACACGGTAATTCTAGCCACTGATAAAGATCCAATAACAGCAAGTCAAAACCTACAAAATCATCTAAATGTGATTGAAGAATGGCTCGAAAAATGGAGAATGAAAGTAAATGAACATAAATTCACTCACATAACTTTCACATTAAAACGCTCATCATGTCCTGAAGTTTTCCTTAATAACACACAAATCCCTCAAGCAAATGAAGTAAAGTATTTGGGTATGCATTTAGATTCTAAACAGACTTGGAAGAACCACATCAAGAAAAAGCGTAAAGAAATGGACCTGAAGGTCAAGAAAATGTACTGGCTTTTAGGAAGAAGATCGCCACTGTCCTTAGAGAACAAAGTTCTAATCTATAAAGCAATCATTAAGCCAATCTGGACTTATGGCATAGAATTGTGGGGATGCTCGTGCAAGTCGAATATCGACATTATTCAGAAGTTCCAGTTCAAGGCACTTAGGTCAATCGCTGATGCTCCTTGGTACGTGTCGAATATAACTTTACATGCTGATCTCAAAATTCCATTCATCAACGAAGTAAACGCTGAAAGATCAGTAAAGCACCAAGGAAGAATAGCAGCCCATCCAAATGAACTGTTGGAGCCAATAACCAGACAGCCACAACACAGACGCCTCAAGCGTAAATGGCCGCAAGATCTCGCCAGCTGAAACCATGTTTAGTGTAGTGCGTATCACTCAGTGTTAGTGTTATATGTTAAACCATGTCTAGTGTACGTTATTACCTTGTTATAAATGGTGACAGCAGCTTCTTATGGAAATAGAAGTATATACGGTAGCATTGCTGGAGACTCCCGTAACAAGACATTTTTAGACATAAAATTAGTTTATAGAATTGTAAATGTATTCTGATTGCTAATTAAACAAAAAAAAAAAAACTTTCAACAGTCCTTGATCAACACCAATTTGATATTTTGTTTTAAAATTTCCAAAGTTAGCTAACTCATTTTTTATAGGCATTTGTATTACTAATAAGGAAAATGTATTATTCCCTCCCGCGGATGTAGTTTAATTCTTCAGCATTAGTGAGAACAGTATCTAATCAATTGTAATCATGCAACGGAGGAAATGACATTTTAGTCCAGAGTTATACATATAACACTTTTACATTTTATGATGAGACTACCTCTTGTATTCAGCTGCATTCAAAAATATTTAAACAGACTACATGAAAAACCAACCAAAAAAGAAAGAAACTATGCGATTCGGCTATAGTTTTAAATCTAAGCATAAGTTGTAACACTAAAATTCAGATTTAAGATTACTGTAAGGTAACATAGATATTTCTGAGAATAAGGTACAGTAGGTAGCTAAATAGGTCGTATCATTATCTCTAAGGAAAAACATCATTAATACTGGATATCAGAACCTCTTATTGAGCTAGCTACGGCTTTAACTGTTGGTTGATAGAAACAGTATTAAAAAAACATATGACAAATAATAGTCAGAAGGGCAGAAGACAAATATGGTTGCACGAAGGACTGGGTCTTTGGAGAAAAAGTTTTGCCACAACGTTAGAGTGGAATGGATGTATTGCAAGCTTCAATAGCATAGTGGAGGGTCCTTAGTTCTAATCCATGGATTGGCTGAACTTTCGCAATCTAATCAATTGCTACCGAGTCAGCCAACTATTCAATGAGATACAATTAATGTCACTCTTTTCTGCCTCGTCTATAAGGTCTGATTTATAATTAGTGAATACCAACATGCATACTATTCGGCAGAAGCCTTAAGTATGATAACTCACTGTACGATTCCTTTATGAAATTGATAGTCTAAAAAAGAGGAAAACGTTAGATGCTTTAAAGGAGCTAGTTATTCCTAGAGCAAGTTAGTGAACTCGTGACACTAACACTGACAGAAAGCTGTGTAGTAGGGTGCACACAAGATGGTTAAAAATTTCATTCCAATAAACAAAGAAATGATACAAGCAGATGTTTGGTTTTCTCAGTATTCTGTATGAACGTGATGCTCAGAAAGATCAATGCTGCTGGTATGATAAAATAAACAGTTCTCAAATTATAGATAATCTTATTAGCACAAGCAAAACAGGAGAATTTAGTGAATATTTTTCAAAGCTGGAAGGTGTAAAGCCTGTTTGTAATGTTCAATTATTTAGTACAAGTTTAAGATCATTGTTTAGAAACTAAAAAATTGAAAATTCAAACAAAAAATTATAATTTTTTTATTACTTAATTTAGGAACTGAAAACTGTCCTATTTTCGTCAATTTAGTTTGGTTTAGAACAGGTTCTATTTTTCATCCATTATTTTGTCAATTTTTTAGGAACACATGTCATTATTGTTTGGCCTTTCAGTTTTTTTTATGTTGGCTGTTCAGTTTGTTATTAGACAAATTACCTCACCTCAGATTATTTGTTTTTATTTTAATTAAAATTTTGTGTTTTTTTCCTTTATATTTAAAACTGAAAGAAAGATGTCTTGGAATCACGAGCAAGTATCGTGCTTAATAGAATCTTATAGAAATAGACCATGTTTATACGATGTTAAAAGTGCCACTTACAAAAATAAACACTTAAGAAATGCTGTCTATGAAGAAATCCCATCAGAGTTAAAACCTCTCAGACCAGGGATAACATTTGCAGAAATTAAATCAAAAGTTAATGGTCTTCAGACTAATTTGTTAACAAATTATGGAAAACATACAAAATCAATTAAAAGTGATACTGGTGAAGACGAGATAAACAACAAATGTGTAATCCAACAAAATTTTTAACTTTAGTTTTAGATCTACTAGCTAACTCTTTGGTATTATGATAGCCTGGTGTTCATATTGGAACATGTCACACCACGTGCAAGTATCGATTCAATCGATAATTTCCAGAATACAAATGAAAATACAAATTCTTAAATATTTTATGTAAGATCAAGACGTTTGTTCTGCCACCATATATGTAGTTTTTCTCCAACCACTCGAATAAGACTCCATATTGTCGAATAATTTTGTATAAAAAGTAAGTCATTTCGGGATGTTCGCAAATTACCTTGGCAACTGTACACTTTACGATTCATATTTGCACTAGTACAAAAATGGACGCAAGATAGGGTTTTACATGGTAAATTTTAAATAAAAAGGAAGCTCTTCATCAATATTCGGCAGTCGAAGTCGTTGTTGTTTATTTTTCCCGTACAGTGATTGTTTATTTGCGCCATGACAGTTCTACAATATAACCTACAATGTTTGATTCTAAACAATAAGTCATATTACCAAATTTACGAGTAGTTGGAGAAAAAGGAAGTTGGAAGCGTAAGACTCGCCAGCGGAGTCCGGCGATCTGTCTTACTTGTCCCGAAATCATGCATTTTTTGTACTAATGAAACAAATAACTATTTAAAAATTTTACTTGCAGGATGTGGACAGTAATGATACATTTGAAGTGGATGAAAATGTAGATATATGAGGATGGGATGAATAATTTCCGGCCTGACCTATAGTGGCTGTGATTTTGATCATTTGTATATTGAATCATTTAATGTCATCTGTAATTACTCTTTCTGTGAAATATTGTGAGTTTGAGTCCAGTGGTTTGTATTTGACAGCCCACTATACTAATCAAGTTCTAAGTTTTTTTAATAATGGTGAAACTCGAATTACGAGCTGTCGTAAAATATTTTCACATTAAGGGTTTAAGTCCCACAAAAATTATAGCTGAATGGATTCTACTTTAGGAGAGTCTGCTTCATCATTTTTAACGTGGCCGTACAAGCACTAAAGACGCAGAGCACCCAGGTAGGCCAAAATCGGCTACGGTGGAAGATATAGTGCTAAAAGTCCATAAAATTGCTTTGAATGACCGTAGATTGAAGTTGGTGGAGATATCTGAGGCTGCGAAGATTTAAAAAGCGCGAACACATCATATCTTATCCGAAATTTTGGGCATGGAGAAGCTTCCCGCAAGATAAGTGCCGTGATTGCTCATATCAGAGCAAAAATTCATTTGTATGAACGTTTCTGAAAAATGTTTGTCGCTATTTAAGAGCAATCCAAAAGACTTTTTGCACAGATTTATAACTATGGATGAGACTTGGGTTTACTATTATACACCGGAGACCAAACAGCAGTCAAAGCAAAGGACAGCAACAGGCGAACCAGTTCCAAAGAAGGCAAAAACGATTTTATCTGCTGGAAAGGTTGTGGCGTCGGTATTTTGGGACGTAAAAAGCATTATTTTTATTGATTACTTTGAAAAGGGTAAAACAATAAATGGACAAAATTGTGCCAACTTGCTTGACCAGCTCCAAGAGAAAATTGTGGAGAAACGACCTAGATTATCGATAAAAAAGTGTTGTTTCATCTGGACAATCGAATTTTGTTGGGCCAAGTGTATTGAGCGACAATGAGATTATGTCGAAAAATAAATGAATTTTTAACTCTGTGTTTTTTTTCTCTCTTAAGCCAGAAATTGTTTATCCCATCCTCGTAGAATATATAGATGAAGGTGCTGAAGTAAGTACACCTACATGAAGTAGAGCAGATTCAAGAGCACAATCTCCAACTACTAACATGAAGGCCTATCAAAAAGAACTTGCTGGTAAGAAGCAGAAAACAATTGAAGATACGATGATTCTATCAGCAAATGAAATATTGTGAACACTTTCAAAGCTATTGCATCGACTACCACAAAATGGGTGGATGATCATTTAAAAATCTTTGGCGACTTTGTTGTTAGTCGATTACGTCAGATAAAAGATACAATGGTTGTAAATCCAACACAAGCTAAAATTACCCAACTTTTATTTGAAGCGTATACATATTGAAATTTGTACATTGTTACTATTAAGCTATAATTAATTCTGTTAGATATACAAGTTACATTTATATATTAAATTTCAATACACGTGTATGTTAAAAGATAGTTTATTAAAATAAAGCGCATTCATAATAAATTCTAATTCTTGTAAAAATTAATATTTGACTTTTAAAATTTTCATAAATAACCCATATGTATAGCTTCATCTTGTCAAGCTACTTTACCTATATCAGAACAAAAAATTCTTTAAACTCTTACCTTACCATTCTAGCATTACGCATTGATTTATTACCACTTTGCTTCTCGATTTTTTGCAATTCTTCAGCTGTAGCATCGTTTGTAGTGCCATCAACATACAGGGTGTTATGGAAATGAATGCAAATATTTTAACCCATAATAGAACTCACTAAACTGAACAACTTTTCCATTTATAATTTTTTCGAAAAAGCCCTCAAAACTGAGTTAAAATTCAAAATAATTTTACTCTAAAAATGCATACCTGCCTATGGAATAATATTTTAATTTAATGGCACAAAACAAAAAAAATAATTTCTTGGATATGCAAACCAACAAAAACTGCATAGGTACTGATGAAACCTTTAGTTTACATCTGGTCACCAACGTACTTTATCAATTGAGGGAGGTAAGTTATGACTGCATGTTTTTTTGTGCAAGAATTTTGCAATTTTAATATACTTGTGTCATTTACCTTTAACTTAGATTTGCTTACCAAGTGGCTTGTCAAATTTAGGGGAGTTAAATGATAAAAAAAATATGCAATTAAATGAAAAACGATATATAAAAAAGTTGTTCATTTTAGTGAGCTATATCACTGGTAAAATGATTGCATGGACTTCCATAACACCGTGCATAAATGTGCAACACAGGCAAAAGTAATTATTTCTACCTTTTCGACATGTAAGGAAATGGGGTTCAGTAAGACTCTAAATCTGTTTGCCAATATGCCAAAAGAATTTTCTGTCACTCTTCTAGGTGTGGAAAGGTGGTAATGTACCTATATTCTTTCGTTTCGGGATAAGCCCTATGCGGATATGGTTTCATAATTGTATCTTTATGGTGGAAAGCATCATCTGCTACTATAACGCATGGTATAGGCAATGTTCGACCTAATAATGCCTTTGCAGGTGGAAAATTAAGTGCATTACTCTCCAGTGCAGTAGATAACATGGATTCGCGAAATATTCATCCATCGCTTATACGTCAGATGCATCCAACATTAACATATGTGAATTGGTAAGTTGCATCACATACAGCTAGCAGTACGATGCTGTTGTCTTCTTTATAATTATAGTAATAGGACCCTTCAGATCATGGAGGTCTAAAGTTAATGTGGTGCCCATCAAGAGCTCCAACACAATTCGAAAATTGCCAGATATCACAATATTCTTTGGAAATGCTTAACCATGCTTTTACTGAACCTGGTGTCTAAAACAGAATGACAAGATGCATTTGATAATCCAGAATAATGCAAAACTAACCTTAAGGTAATCAACTTTAAGGTGTTTGTATATTGCCTGACATACTTTTGATATGAACCTTGAGACTCTGCTTTCATGTACTCGACTGTTGTATATCAGCGACCTGAAAGAATTCCCTGTTGCTAGGTATCTTAATGTTATTTCTAGTCTGTAACACACATTATTACAAAGAAGATACTACAACATGTTAAGAAGATCCGAGTATAATGTACTACTTAAGAAAATTTATTGCATTTACCTGCTTCTTGTGGGGATTGTAGATTGCATTTTTAATGTGTCAGTTTTTGAATATCTATTATTACTAGACCAAGTAACGTATCAGTTTCCTTCTGTCATACGCAAATAATTTTTGTATGGAGCCTGATCTTCCAGTGCAAGCTCTTCAAATAACATTCGTAGCACCCCTGGTCCCTGTGATAGTTTTCTTTTAAGCCATGCTCGAGTGCCATTTCTTTTTCTTCTTTTGAATTTTTTAAAACTGATTTTGCCATAATAATAACGTTTACAGCTGCTGCTGCTTGTAATAGTAAACAAACCTTATTCTCATTCATGGTTATAAAATACTTCAAGTTTGTTTTTAATAAAAAACAAAACTCAAAATAAGAATGAAAATGGTTGTCTTGCAAACAGAAAAAAAATCAATTAAGTTTAAGTGCTTTCTAAAAAAAAGTAGGCTACATCAATTTGTACTAAATAATTCAACATTACAAACAGGCTTAACAGAAGAGAAGGGTTAGATAATAAATCTTTGAAAGAAGAAAACTTTAGCTTATAAGAGGTCAACAGTTCTAATTTTTTGTTAGTTATGGACAAGGCACCTTACGACATTCACTGCTATGGTCAAAACCCTACTAGAACTTTTCCAAGACTAAGGAGTTCCAATCTCACCGGAACTGGGGATTGAACTCATGGATTATTTATCAGTCAGGATGTTTAATCGTTGTGCCGTAGAACCTGACAGTTTTAATTATCTATAATCAATACTAACCCCTTTTAACAACGAAAATGATTGAATGCTTAACTGTTGTGCCGTTAAACCTGGCAGTATTAATTATTTATATATAATCAATACTAACCCTTTTTAACAACGAAAATTACTGTAACAATAAAGAATAATGGAGTTAAAAGGTGAATGATGAACCTTTAAACTGTAGAAATCATGAATGGAGAAGATATTACACAGTACAAGTCACAGAGGCTTAGATGGAATAAGAAAAGACCTGAAAATCATGGCAATAAAAGAATGACAGATTAATATAGTGATGAATCTGAGCCAAAACGCTTGCTTTTCTGAACTGAAATCGCAAATAGGACTGACCGACTTGTGCTATCAAGAGATTACCAAGATTTGGCAGGCCATTACCCACAGTCAGTTGAAAAGCCAAGATAGAAGAAAGAAGAGAAGATGACATTGGCTATCTAGTTTTAAGAAGGGGGCAAGCATACTGTCACTTCTATTATGTGAGACTGATAGTACTTTTACAGCAATTTAGAGCACATCTATGTTTAATATAAATGAAATATATGCTAGAGTAAATTGACCTTAGCATATCCTGCATCTATAAAAATAATATGGACAGTCACAGCTCCAAGTTTTCTAATTATTTAAGCATTTCTGCTTTGTTAAGAATCAATTATACTAACCGTAATAATTTGATCATCGTCTGTTGTAGGCATCACTGTATTGACAATTATTGTGTCATTGAGGTGCCCCTGTGATTGCATATGCTGAAACAGCAGCACTCTCTGCATAAACCCAACACCGCATGTGACACACTCATAGGGCTTCTTATCCAAATGGGTGAATCTGTGAGCGTTTCTGCTGTTCTGATCATTGAAAGCAGCTGCACAAACTTCACACAAAAATGGTTTTTGGCCGGTATGGATACGTTGATGCTTTCTCAAAGTTTGGGGGTGCATAAAAGTGCTCTCACAGATTGAACACTTAAACGGCCCCTTCCTCGTGTGGGCTGATTTGATGTGCTGGGTTAAAAATCTACAAGAACGGTTGTTACTTTTTTAAATAGTTTCTTAAAGATATTACCTTTTTTGGTTGAACTCTTTCCCACACCTACACTTGTGCAATTCCAAGTGCATTGCACGCTGGTGGTTCTGCAGGTGGGATGGGTATTTGAAGGTGGCACCACAAAATTCACATAAGTAGGGGCGTTGGTCGGTGTGCAACCGTTGGTGCTTGAGCATTCTAGCTTTTCCGATAAATACGTTTCCACACAGGTCACAAAAGAAGGATGTAGAACTGTCAGGGGTTGTTGAGTGGACTTCCAAGTTGTGTGCAGAGACTAATTGGTTTGCTGTTTGAATATAAACATTACTGAGAGTTAGATATGTAACTGCTTGAGTTATCAATACACAAAATGTATTGGAATACTGTATTAAAATACCAAAGTATCACTAAAATACTAACTAGTTCTAAAAGGCTTTCACAAATTATTGTCATATTGAATGTCACATGTACTAGTTATTTTTACTATTTGTGTACTCGTAATTTAACCATGTAAGCTGCCCACCCAACACAGACTACTATATCTCCACTGGGGAATTAAGCCTGTATGACACGACTCTAAATTTTATGCAAAATATACTTGTAAATTTTCATAAAAATATTAAGCACCTTTGCATACAGAAAATTGGCTGCAAAATTTTGCGCTCAATTTTCATGTAAATTATTTATACGTTTTCTAAATTTCCTGGTAAATATGCTTGTAGAAATGAGCAGAAGTATCGTAATCAGACTAAACTGCAGCGCATGATGCGGAATGTAAACATAAACATAACCTGCAAGGCATTAGCATTGCTAACTACGTGTTTAATGTTGGCGCTCCTATCTAAGATAAATACTCTAACCTAACTTCTAAAAATAGCTAACAAACGACAAATAACATGAAAACAAACGTATACTTCAACCAATACCCTCTAGAGGGTACTGTTTTGACTTACAAGGTTTGGTACTACGCATGTGCGCATGCCAAATTTAACATCAAATTTAGGACACGTTGCAAACAAAGAATTCTGTTTTTGAAAAAAATTACCAGTGAATTTATTTGAAAATTTACAAGTAAATTTTGCATAAAATTTAGCGTCGTGTCATACATGCTTTAGCACGGACAGAAAATAATTTAGGTTTAAAGGCTGTCTTATTAATTTATAAAGCACTGCCTACAAGTATGTAGCTACAAGTTTAAAATGTTCTTTATATGTCTCACATAATTGCATAAAAATAGAGGAAATTATTTTATACAGTATTTATGTGGATTTGTATGGATAAGTAGTTTACTGTGTCTTATAGTTTTTATTGTACAACTGATTACGGTCCGTTAGACGAACGTCACTTCAGTTGTTATAGAAAAAATTGTACCTCAAAAAGAAATAATCTTATTTTGACAGAAAGTTTATATTGAAATATGACTAGGTATTATTAATTGTAGTTTATACATTTTTGATTTTTGTTAGAAATTGGGAGATTATGACGATCAAAAAAGATTGCAAACGTTGATGATTATGCAACTGAGTGTGATCATGTTGATGTACATGAAGAAAACCTTGATATAGATAAGTATTATTGTTTTGCAGTTTATACATTTTTGATATTTGCTAGAAATTGGGAGATTATAAAAGTAAGAAAAGGTTGCAAAGGTAGATGATAAAAATGTTGAATGATGAAACCGATGATGTAGTTTATGGCGATTATAATGATATTATTGAAGATAACTATGTTGATGTACATGAAGAAAGCTCTGATACAGAACAGCAACCTAAACTTGACAGTGATTTAGAACACAGTATTGGGCCAGTCTTTACGAGAAAAAATAAAGACATTTTGTGAAACCACTCACGCTCACAAAATGTGAGAACAAGAACAAAAAAAATTATAATGAAGCTACATGTAGCTGCATCTAATCTGCGTGAAGTCAAGATCTTTGAAAATTTGTATTTTTTTGACACATGAATATTTGGAATTGGTAGCTAATCAATTTGATTGTGGAACTTACACCAGACCAACAGATAAGAATGTAGAGATAGAAACTCTTTTAGGTCTGTTGCTTTTAAAGTTGTTAAAAAATTGAATATAAACACGTAAGACCTTGTAGTAGGCTATAATATGTGAATGAAGATTAGGTGAAAGAATACAATTATATGTCTAATTGTTTATGTTATTGTGTACCTACTACCGAAGATAAAGTTTGTGTATCATTTGCCAAACTGAGAATTCGTAATTGATTAATTCTATATTAAAAATACACCATCTACAATATAAAGTGGTAATTTAAATCCTGAAATTTGCTCAAACAAACAATACCAGTCTCGAAGACCGACATCACCACTTGTGTTATAATTAATGCACACGTTACCACTGAAGGGTTAACAATCATTTCGACATTACTCACGTTAAGTGAAATTCCAAAAGAGAAGCTGCGTTTATGTTAATAATTTGAACAGGTTTTTGATTACAGATGATACATATTTTTAAGTTCTACTTTGGCAAAACATGCTCTGCCCTTTCTTGATCATTTTGTGTCGTGTTTCGTATTTAATTTCTTTCAATATTTGCAGAAAGAAACATATTCTACTGTTCACATCATGACGTCACCTTTTAAAATTTAATTTTAGCTCGGAATACTAATAAGAAACAACGCAACAATGTCAATTATTTCAAATACAGTTTAAAAACTTATGACGCCCACTGATTCAAGTAGTTTTAAAAATATGCTCAGTAGTGAAAAACATTTTTTTGCATGTCAATACATAGTCTTAAGGCTCTATACATGTTGAACTTACACTGTGTCCACACATGCTCGGTCAACTGCCGTCGGGCATCAAATAATTTCTTCAGATTCTCTTCGTGTGCCTTAATATGTCTAGCCAGTATAAATCTCGATGCATACTTTTTGCCACAACTTGGGCAAACATAAGGACGTATACCCATGTGGATATTTCTGTGATCAGTGAATACCTTTTCAGATCTGAAATACCACCTATTACTTGAGATATGTTTTCAGGCATAGATTTTTTTGACTGAAATTACAGCACATACTTGTATTTTTTGCCGCACGTATCACAGACCCAGGCTTTGCACTGATTTTGTAAATGCAACGAGAATTCGTTTTGTTTACGAAAATCCTTACCACACACATCACATATGTACAGGCGTTCGTTGTGAGCTTGATAGATGTGCAGTATTATGGCTTTGGCTTTGTCACACACAGTGTCGTCGCCTTCACACAACAGGCAAGTGTATAGACCGCCCTCTCTAGTAACAACCTGTGCAGAAATCAAATTACTACTTCAAGCTCTAAAATTGAGGTTAGAATTTATTATGAAAAGTTAGGTTAGGAATATAGAAATAAGGCTAAGATTCTCAAATTTCAGTTTTTTAAGATAGTACTTACAGGTATAATTTTTCCGTCCTTTAATTTTAAGTTTTCTTCCTCCGGAAACTGTGTAACAGTATTAATGACTTTTTTCTTTCTGAATATGTTTGGTTCTATTGATCTTTCCAAGCTGGGTGTATGTTTAATTTCCATTGTTTTCTCTACAAATAAATCTGAAGTAGTTTCTTAAGTTACTTTTATTTTGCTAGAAATTGTACCTCTATTTTCTTCAGCTTCGATTCTAGCTGCTTGGAAAAGGGCTTCCATCTTCCATGTTGTAACCTGCACCACAAAACACGCTACCATTTTTCACAGAGCGGCACCCTGGCGACGGGGTGACCCAATTACACAATGAGCGGGAGTTTCAAATGGCGCGAGGGCGAAATTTAAATAGCGCGTATAGGCAACCCTCCAATCTCATTAATTTAAAAAATATTTTGTGAATAAAATTTGATTTAACTTTAATTGCTAATGCTGAATTAGGCATTAGCAATTAAAATTTACAAATTATTTCTTAAATACAAAGTACAACTGACATTTTAAAAATTATATGACTTTTTGAAGGGGTAAGTTATTACATTGAACGAAATGGCTCATTCTAGACAACTAAAGTGGCAGTACAGTGAGAGCGAAGAGACTTGAAGATGGAAAGAGAAAAGCGGAAAGAGAAACCGAAACCTTCAGTAGAAGCAAAAAGATAGCAAGATCGCCAGAAAAATTTCTAAGATTTGGAAAGGACGAAAGTGGTAATTTAAAGGATGAACTATTGAACATGATGAGAGAAATGATGGGAGATATCAAGCAGAGTGAGCAGAAATGAAAAAAGAGCAGCATAATTATTACAAGGAAGTGCGTGCCTTAGAAGAAAACGCTGAGTTAAAACTGGAACTGCAAAATGTTCACAAGAAATTTGAACGATTAGACAGTATCGAACATAATTATGAACGTGTGGAAAGGGATAAACGAAAGAACAATATGCTAATAACTGGGGTAAATATAAAACAAAAAGGAGAGGAACTGAAAAATGCAATGGAATCTTTCTTAAAGGAACATCTGAAAGTAGATGTTAAACTGGAATGTGTCACCAAAGTTAATGAGAAGCTTTGCATAATCACTGCGGAGAGTATGCAAGGCAAAATAGAAGTGCTAAAGAATAAAAGTAAGATGGGAAACATAGAAAAGCGAAAAAATGTATATATAAACAGTGACTTAACAATCAAAGAGAGAGAAATACAAAGTAAAATAAGAAAGATAGCAGCCGAGGAGAGAAAAGCAGGAAAGACAGGGGTAACTGGATACCAAAAACTTATAACAAATGGACAGCTCTGGAAATGGAATGAGAGAAAAGATAAACTCTTGCAAGCGGGCAGAGGTAGGAGAGACACAAAAAACTTATAGGTGAAAGGATACTAGAAGCCAACAACATGACGAACAAAGCAACGAAAAAGGAAAATCCGAACGAAACACAGTTAAAAAGATTAGTTCAACAGAAATGTAGGAAAACCAATGAAAAAATGCTATTAGGTTCTTGGAACGTAAGAGGGACGTATAAAGAAGGAGCTCAAAAAATTTAATAGGTCAACTGCGAAAATATAGGGTAGATATTACCGCACTCCAAGAGACAAAACAGAAAGGGAATAATACCACAGAAATTGATAACTTTATATTTTTCAATAGTGGAAGCGATAAGAGGATGTTCGGAACAGGATTCATAGTAAATAAAAACTTAAAACAATCAGTAATCGAATTTAAACTAAAATCAGATAGATTATGCAGCATTAGATTAAAAGGAAAATACAGAAAGATAACTATAATAAATGTACATGCACCTACAGAAGAAAAAGATGAAGAAAGTAAATCCAAGTTTTGTGAGGAACTTAAGCGACTATATAGCAATACTCCAAATTATGACTTGAAGATTATAATAGGAGACTACAACGCTAAAGTGGGTAAAGAAGAAAATTATAAGCCAATCATAGGTAATAACAGCAAGCATCAGAAAAGCAATGAAAATGGAAGAAAACTGATAGAATTTGCCGCAGAACAAAACATGAAAATAATTTCTTAAAAAGATGTTGATTAGATATATAATATAGTCTTAAACACCTAAGAACTGGTTACTATTTTCAGTCAGTCTTCAAACAGTTGAGCATTATCTAAATCACAGATCAAAAAGATAATTTATTGATTCTACTTTAAGGTGTACATTACTCGCGGTGCGGCATGGTTGGTGGGTGGACGATACCAAACCGAATTTTCCTTGTTGGAGACAGTCTTGTTAACCAAGTTCTCGTCCAGCTTGCAATTCGGCCAGAACTCCTCGAGCACCGTTTCTGGCGCAAAGAGTTCTTTGAGCTTGTCGAGTGTTGCGACAACTATATATGGTATGTAGTGCTACTCCATTATGTACCAGCCAAATCTCCCCTTTCTAGACTCCATGTCGAAGCAATCTACTGGAGGAGGAGGGAGGAAAATAAAACCTTGTTTATCCCTCTTTATAGTATTCAAAGAAAGAACTGGGGCAGTTGGGGTTGTTCGCACAACTGGGGGCTTCGGCAGCAGTCTTGGAAGTCTAGAAGGTTCGGTCTAAATTAAATTCACAAAAGAAATAAGGTCTTTTCCATTTCATTATTATACAAGAACAACAATTATAATCCTGAGAAAAAAACTAAAATGAAAGTCTCTTATTAAATATGAAAACATAAAAGATCGGTGATTTTGACTAATATTTTATATTCAACAGACAATGCGCACGCCTCTTTTGAAAGTTTTATAGTTAATTTGGAGCGCAATTTAAATACAGTTAAAAAAAGTTAGTGCTTTTAGCGAATTATGTAACTATAATTAAAAACATTAATTATTTATGTCATCTGTTAAGGTATCACATGTGGCCAGCAGACCTCATACTGCTCCTCCACAAAAGAAACTGAAAATAGAGGACTTGCTGGTTTGTACATTGCTTGTAAATAAAACACTAAAACGACTCGGAACTGATTTGAGGAGTGAGGAAAGTGAATCAGAATAAAACAAATTCATATGAAAAATTTTAAATGATGCATAAGCATACCAGTGCTTAAACCATTTCTGAATACACTGTCAAAATTAAAACATTGTAAATTCATCCTTTTGATTCAACTTACTTATTACAGACCATTGATGACGATATGTTTGAGGTGAGTTTTAACAGCAAGAGTCAACAGATTACTGTAAAATCTTTAAAGTGAATTTTGATCATTAATAATATAAGCACACTAACGTGTCAAGGTTTATTTTGTAGGATGTGGGCGTCATCGAGGTGCTTAACACTTCTGAAGTGGAAGCAACTGAAGCTGAAGCTAATGCGACAGTAGGCTCTTTATTGGTAGGTTATCAAAAATAATTTGTAAATATTAAGTATGTACCTAATCTTCATATTTCGTTTTACAGGACCAATCCGGCAACAGTGATGATAGAATGGTGAGTTTATCACGTTACTAAACGGTAATGTTATTAAACATTTATATTTGTCAATAAATTGCCTGAACATATTCTACCCACAAGATTTAAAAGACTGCTAGTATTATTGCAATTTTTTTTTCAATTGATAATTGTTGATTTTCCGCAATCCTTCCAAATTAATTTTCGAAAACTTTACTAAAAGCTCTTTGAAAGGTACTATAAAACTGCCACCTCATACAGATAATTAATTTCATCGAATTTACAAAGTATTTAAAAACATTTCTTAATTGTAAGTATTTACTTTGGTTCTTAATATTAAAAATAATATGTTTTATTAAATATCACTATTTTAAATAAATTGAGCAATTTAATTAATTCCCAATTTTATTGCAATTTGTCATCTCAATCTTATCTCCTGTAGAGAACTATCACATCTATAACAACAAATTTGCCATGTTGTTCAAAATTTGCAGAACAATTCTACTGTAGTGGAAAAGGAGTTATTGGTAGTGGAAGAAGAATTCGTGGTAGTAAGTATTAAAAAATTAGTATTAAATTACCTAATAATAAATTATTTTATTACAGGAGGCACTGGAGTGAGTGCCAAATAGTAGCAGTTAAAATGTAATGATTATTCATTATAAAAATAAATATATACACTGTGGTTTTTTTTATCTCGTTACAGCACATATTACGTGCATCGTTTTTTCATTTGTTTAAAATGTTGGTAACATTTGAAATAAACTAATTTCATAGATGCCACTGCGGTTTCCTTCTAGAATTTATAAATTGTAACACACATTATGGATTATAAGACGACAAATAACTTACGAATGAAACTCCTTTCAGCCTGTGGCGTAACCGTGAAGCATTAGTCGGAGCCCAGTTCAGTATTGCAATTAAAGTGATAAATACAGCAATCATAGGCGTTCCATATCAGGACCCTTACACAAACAATATATACTGTTACATACTGTCCAGAAAAATGGATGAGAGAAAGATGCAGAGAAATGGAGGAACTTGAAGAAAAGAACAACTTATTTCAAATACATAAAAAAGTTAACGAAGTAATAGGAAATTACAAAAAACGACAATCCCACACACTATGCGACGCAACAGGTGTGCCTATAGTAGACGAGAAAGAGATACGAAACACATGGGAGCAATACATAAATAATTTGTTCAATGACGATAGACCAGATCTACAGACTAACGTCATGAAACTAGAAGGACCTGAGATAATGAACGAAGAAGTGTCACATGCCATAGCCATTGCACACAACCGAAAAGCAACTGGTCCCGACGGAATCCCTGTTGAAATCATAAAGCATGGAAACATATGCAAAATCACGAAACTATATAATGAGGTATACAACAGCGGAATAATACCGGAGGACTGGGTAAGGTCAACCTTTGTAACAATTCCTAAGAAGTCACGTCCTAAAATATGTGGAGACTACAGACTAATCAGCCTGATGAGCCACTTGTTGAAGATCTTTTTGCGGATTATACATGCTAGGATACGCAATGAGTGCGAGTTCGACCTTGATGACGCTCAAATGGGATTTAGAAACGCATTTGGTACACGTGAGGCCATCTTTGGAATCAATGTTCTTCTGCAAAAATGTCACGATCAACGAAAAGATATTTTCGCATGTTTTATTGACTACGAGAAGGCGTTCGACAGAGTACGTCACTCTAAACTAATAGACATGTTACGTCGAACTGGACTAGACAGCAAGGATATCCGGATTATCAAAAATCTATATTGGGGTCAAACAGCAGAAGTAAGAACAGGTAATATAAGTACATCAAACTTAAAAATACAACGAGGGGTTCGACAGGGCTGTATTCTTTCGCCTCTTCTGTTCAATCTTTATTCTGACCAAATCTTCAAAGAATCCCTTGAAGACATGGAACATGGAGTGAAAATTAATGGGGTTCTAATAAATACAATTAGATACGCTGATGATACCCTTATTTTGTGTGATAATTTGGAGGGCCTACAACACCTAATAAATAAAATTAGTACAACAGGAATAGAATTAGGGCTCAACATAAACGTGAAAAAAACAAAGTTTATGGTATTTAGCCAACAAACGAACTTGCGAGACTAAGGCCCTGAACACACGGGATTCCGTTTCCCAGATTCGGTATGCGGGATACAGAATCTGAGACACGGCGACTGAATCTCAGACGCGGGCCTTCAGTCACTTGCAGTGCCGTGCTGTTATGGACCTAGCATTGCTGTTCTTTATTTCTGTCGATTTAGTCTAGAAGTGCTGTATTTAAAGTCAGGGATTGGGCTCTACAAAGCTAATAAACTTTTCATTGTCAAATAATGTACGCTCTATGATCGTTGTATAGTAAGGAACGGCTTGCTTATTCGATTTAAATAGAAGTTGCAGAAAATCTGCTACGCCTATGATATGATATCATATGTTCTGGCTGGCAAAAGTAGGCGAGTCCAGGCTGTGGTACACGTGGACTCATATCCTCTATATGCTCCAATGGTAAATCCGTATCCGAGATACAGAATTTGTCGCCGGCGGCCGAAATGGAGAGATAAGGAAAATCGGCCGCCGGCGACACATTCTGTATCTCGGATACCGATTTACCATTGGAGCATATAGAAGATATGAGTCCACGTGTACCACGGCCTGGACTCGCCTACTTTTGCCAGCCAGAACATATGATATCATGTCATAGGCGTAGCAGATTTTCTTCAACTTCTATTTAAATCGAATAAGCAAGGCGTTCCTTACTATACAACGATCATAGAATGTACATTATTTGACAATGAAAAATTTATTAGCTTAGTAGAGCCCAATCCCTGACTTGAAATACAGCACTTCTAGACTAATTCGACAGAAACAAAGAACAGCAATGCTAGGTCCATAACAGCACGGCACTGCAAGTGACTGAAGGCCCGCGTCTGAGATTCAGTCGCCGTGTCTGAACAGACTCAGATTCTGTATCCCGCATTCCGAATCTGGGATACGGAATCCCGTGTGTTCAGGGCCTCAGCCTAAATGGTGTTATAATAGAACGAGTCCAACAATTTAAGTACCTAGGCAGTATAGTAACTGAAAAACTGAACCCCGAGATAGAGATCAAATGCCGAATTGAAGCAGCCAGGGCAACCTTCAAAAGAATGAAATCTCTATTTTGTAATGATAACTTGAACTTGAAATTGCGTCAACGAATGGTCAAATGTTATGTTTGGTCGGTGCTGCTATATGGAGCTGGACCCTGAAAGTAAATCTACTCAATAAATTAGAAGCATTTGAAATGTGGATTCATCGAAGAATGCTGAGAGTTCCATGGGCAGATTTATTGACCAACAAAGAAGTTCTAAGACGAGCTAGAGCGGAAAGGCAACTAGTAACAACTATAAAGTGCCGTAAAATCGCTTATCTCGGTCATATATTGCGAGGAGACAAATATCGACTTCTTCAACTCATAATGAAGGGAAAGATAGAAGGTAGACGCGGAGTGGGTAAAAAACAGATGTCATGGCTGAAGAATATGAGAGACTGGACTGGAATACAAAGTGCTGAACAACTTTTCAGAACGGCAGAAGACAGAGATGCACTCTCCACAGTAATCGCCAACGTTCGGGAGACCAAACATGGCACATAAAGAAGAAGATACTGTCCAGTATACGATTTACTTCTTCTAATTTGGCTTCAAGCGAAGCAACCTTGGCACAAGCCGCTTTTACTTCTTGCCTTAAGTCGTGCCACACGTCGGATATTACTTTATTCACGACAACTTTAAAGTCATTGGATTGCAGTAGAAGTGCAACAACTTGCTTTGCGATTTCGGTAACATCTACACTACAATCACTAACAGAAGAAGCTGCTCTAGTTTTCATCGACATTTTAACATTAGTACTTGATTTATTTAAGGAAAATACAGAGCACCGCAGAAACGTGTGTTACTCGGTTCACAACATATGCCCGAATCCATTGCTTCTTCGGTTTCCTGCTAGAATTTATAAATTGTAACACACATTATGGATTATAAGAGGACAAATAACTTAAGAATGAAACTCTATTCAGCCTGTGGCGTAACCGTGAAGCATTAGTCGGAACCCAATTCCTGCTTTATAATCTCGTTGCAAATTTTTGGGAAATCTGAACAACGCTATTCCCTTACCTTGCTTTGTACTACAATTATCTGATGCACAGTAGACCATTATCACAGAATTAATACTTGTAGCCACTGCTAGAAAACATCAGTTATTGTTTTGTGTAGAAGACTAATCAACACAAAGGAAACACGAGGGAAGAAATTTATAGGTTAGAGTTAGGTTATGTAGCGTAAGAATCGGAGACACTTTTACACTATGTAACGTACGGCTCTTTGCTTGGCAGCATTCAATGACGAGATACTACTATTAAAGAAAATTGACTTCCGTTTGAAGCTGTCAGTGTAGTTTTAAAAAACACAAGAAATAGGCATAATAAATAATTGTTTTCTGTGATAGTATCGCTATTAAAAGTACTGGGAAGTTTGTTTGCAAAAAAACGAAAATAGAAATGGTTGATTGCAACTGTGGTACTTTTAGTTGTGTAAACACGGCCTGTAGTCTTCTGCATTATTATAAAGGTATGATGCTTTCGACTAAGTTTGTGGCTTAGATTTATCAGTGCAAAGTGAAGTAGTAGCTTCTGAATTCTACACTGGCTGCAATAATTATTTGTATGTAACAGTGTAAAGTAATGATTTGTCCTTCAAATACAGACTGCGGTTAGAGCGATGTACTATGTGAGTAAAAATGACATTCCACCAACTTTAATAAAGTGGAGCAAGCTTGTCGCCACAGCAGATAAGTAGGGAAGCACTTTGTCGGTAAAATACTTTTCTGTTTCCAACTCTAAAAACATTGTCGGAAGCCTACTTATAGAAGTCATAGAAAAATTCTTTTACCTAAAGTTTTGATGGTGATCTTTATATCAATAAGTAGTGCGAGTAATTACGAGTAGCTGTAACTAATTTATTATAATCTCAGTGAAGTAAAAATTGGAACTCATTATTCAATATCAGTTTATAAATATACTTCTATAGTTGCTAGTTATAAAAAAAATAAACAATTGGCACTATGTTTTCTGTCATAGTCAAAAAATCGTTGATATTTATTTCATTTCATTTCTTGAGTAAATTAAAATAATATTTATGACCATAATCTTGAGCCAAATGTAAAAAGTATATAATATATTCTAGCAATAAACTACTAGCATCTATTCAATACACAGTTAAACAGATAAAACTACAGTTATGAACTGTATGTAGTTATGTATACGTATTTGAAATATTAAAGTATCCATATTATTTTAAAGAGAAAAGGTAAATGATCGGTAAATTTGATTAACTATTATTGCACCTAGTTATTTTCTTTTTAGAACATTGTAAAAAGTCTAGGAGCACTTCTTCAGGAAAGAGATAGGGAATCTTTCTACCGGTTGCTGCATACATTTTTGTCACTTTGTAAAAATGATTCTGATACCAAAGAATTTGCAAACTATTTCTCAAGTCAATGTACATGGAAACCGGAAACATGGTTGTTTCAGATTGCAATTTGGATTAAACACATGCAATTGGAGTGAATGCATCGTACCATCAAATCTATTTATTTATAGGGGAAATTTAGCAAAAGGCTTGACAAAGTCATCAATTATGGAATTTGTCCGTGACAAGCTGTTTGATTTTTATTCTCAGGAAACTCAAAGATTTAGGAAAGACACAAAAAATTAGTCTAATCTAGCGGTTCTCATCCTTTCTTTCTTTGCGACACACCTACATAATTTTTCAACCATTGTGACACACTAGTAAAAAACACAATCGTTAACAACTAGGTACACATTTTATTAAAGTAAAAAAAAATAAGAAGCATACAATATACTTAATGTACTAACAATCTAAGTAACACACACAAAAGAAAACACAGGTAAACTAAGTAGGTCTTAGTGTAACACTTTAGCCTGGCGACTTTTGCACAAATCTTCAACTCGTAGACGAATTTTGGATAAACAGACTCTCATTTCACTGTCAACATCGCCCAGTCTTGATCTGTTGTTGGATTTGATATTTTTAGCGTGAAGAATACAGCCTCATACAAGTATGACGTCGCAAACGGGAGTAGCATAGTAATAGTTTTGTTTGATATCTTTGGACGCTCATTTTTTATCGAGATCCAAAAAGTATCTACAGCGACGTCTTTGAATTTTGATTTTAGGTTTGCATCACATGATACTTTGAATAATAATTGTTCTTTTTCTGCATATGTTAGTTCTGTTGCGTTATTTATATTTTTCTTGCCAGAAACTCCAAAGGGTGAAATAACCCACTCCCAAATGCTGGAATCCACAGATGGGAGGTACCTTTTCATTTGCTTCTGTAGATCAAACAGATGTTGCATTATGTTTTCTTTTAATTTATTCTTTTCATTTATATTCAAGCCACTTGAGGCACTTACAGCTGCTGGAAGAAACTGTGAAATTTTCTTCTTCCACTGCTGATTTCCATTTTTTTTTCATGCTCGTTTTTAACGAGTTTAGCTTATTAAATATGTCAGAAAGATGAGCCAGCTTGGCACACCAAATTGACTTACTGGCTTGGCTTTTGCCAGACGATGTGATTGTCAAGAAATCTTTACTCGCGTGGTATTTTGAATAAGAAAAATCAATGTTTTCACGACACACGTGACACATGCTCACGACACACGTGACACATGCTCACGACACACCAGTATGTCGTGACACAACGGTTGAGCACGGCTGGACTCTAATCTTTAGTATCGACACAGGAATTGAAGACAGTACAGGCTACGAAATGAATTCCAGCTCACATAACAAAATATAAAGGGTGATTTTTTTAAAGAGCACTGATTTAAAGTTAAAAGCCCATGTAAATGAGAAAACTTTAAAACAAATTTTTTTTTATTATTTTATATAATACAGGAGGAACACAAATTTAACTTCTAAATTCAAGACCTTTTTAAGAGCGGATCTTACATTACTGTGGGAAATGTCCACTTGCTGGCCTATGCATCGAGTTGAAACAGAATGATCATTTAGTACAACTATATTCTTAATTTCTGCAGTTTTTTACAGATTTTTTATTATTCATTTAAAGAGTAATTTTAATTTAATAAATTAGCATAGGAATCACAAAATCAAATACTTTTATTAATAAACCGGAGCAAAAAAATTTCTTAAAAAGATGTTGATTAGATATATAATATAGTCTTAAACACCTAAGAACTGGTTACTATTTTCAGTCAGTCTTCAATCAGTCCAGCATTATCTAAATCACAGATCAAAAAGATAATTTATTTATTCTACTTTAAGGTGTACATTACTCACGGTGCGGCACGGTTGGTGGGTGGACGATACCAAAACGAATTTCCCTTGTTGGAGACAGTCTTGTTAACCAAGTTCTCGTCCAGCTTGCAATTCGGCCAGAACTCCTCGAGCACCGTTTCTGGCGCAAAGAGTTCTTTGAGCTCGTCGAGTGTTGCGACAACGCACTCCTCCTGCTTCACAAACTCTTCCCGGATGCCTTGAACCCTGAAGCAGAACTTCAAGTAGGCCAGCGGCCATCCCGTTATGGTCGTGACAGTCTTCAGCGTAGAAGGGTCAATCCCTTCGAAGAAGAAGAGGGGCACGAACTGCTCCTTGTTGACGACGACGTACGGGAACGGCGAGCCATTATTGAGGCGAATGATGCCGCACTTGCTCGAATGCTTCGTCCCGAACAGCTTGCCGAAGCAGATGACCAGGAACTTGAAGAACTCCGAGGCGTCATCCAGGAGCACCAGAACGTCGCTCATGAAATTTGCTCGACCAAACTGGAAGTCACAGTGGTAGACGTTGATCTCGGTCAGCAGCGCCCGCTCGGCTTTCGTGACGTACCAGCTGGAGATGTTGGAGCAGTCGAAGTAGATTCGGGGGCTAAGGTGGGTGATGTAGGTTGCAATGGTTTTTTCGAATATTTGTGCAGAGCAGTACTTTCGGTCGTTCCTTACTATATATGGTATGTAGTGCTGCTCCATTGTGTACCAGCCAAATCTCCCCTTTCTAGACTCCATGTCGAAGCAATCTACTGGAGGAGGAGGGAGGAAAATAAAATCTTGTTTATTCCTCTTTATAGTATTCAAAGAAAGAACTGGGGCAGTTGGGGTTGTTCGCACAACTGGGGGCTTCGGCAGCAGTCTTGGAAGTCTAGAAGGTTCGGTCTTTACACCAGCAGCATTCATGGTTAAGCTCTGTTTTTGAACTTCCTGTGGATAGACAAATTTTACAGTTTGTAACTGGGCACTGATAAGCAAAAGTGCAATGAAAAATGTTTGTTATTTTAATTCATAAACGGCAACATTGTTAGAAGATACAAAGAATGGGTGAAGCGAGTGATTGCTGCATACACATTGACATCAAAAGATAGACTTATTAAAACCAAAATGATTATATTTTAATTAGATACTGATGGTGTACTATGTGCTATAAAAGACTACCTTGTGTTGACTGCGACTGAGACCACCAATTTTTAGTAGGTACATTACAAAGAAAAACTTGCCAACTTAAAGTAGCTCAAATACATAACTGTTTCAGTGTTTATATGTTTGTTTTGCCATAGCACTCTGATAAAATAGGTGCACTTTAGAACATTCACCCTTTACTTGGTAGAAGAAATCAATTCTAATTGCCCTTGTGAAATTGCTTGTAAAGAGTAGATTTTATGCATTCATTAATATTCTGCTTGAATATGCAAGTACAAAATGCTAGGAGCAACTTTTGAAAGAGAAGCGCAAATCAAGGAGTACCTACCTATGTAACAAGTAACATTATAATTGAAATTCGTAACACTAATTATATAATATACTTAGTATTTTAATATACATAAACATTCTTTTGTTTGAAACAGGAGCAGATCACATTCCTTGGTTTATTAGGTAACCAATATTTTAAAATAGCTGGTGCATGGTACGGGCTTTGCAACTCTCTTTTTAGTATACTTATCTACATTTTTGTCTGGGTATTTCTTAAGTATGGTGCGATCAGCTATTTAACCTTGTTTACAATTTCATATATATAAACTTACAGCAATAAAAGTAATCTCTTCCTCCGCTCTGTTGTTGTTGCGTTAGTGGCCAGTGATCTCTTCGTCCTGGGTTTTATTTGTTGTTTTTTCAAGTATTTCGAGTTCCATGACAGGCGCCAAGGCAGACATGCTACAATTAACAATCGCTTTAGAAAATTAAAAAATGTTGCTTTAAAAAGTGCGGTTAGGTTACGTTAATCGGGCCCGCAAAAATAGTTCCACAAGTTTACCTTTTCAAATTCGGTTGATCTTTAGGGAATGTTTTAGAGAAAAACAGGGCTGACTGCAGATGGTGCCAAGTTTGAGAATATGTAGCAGAAAATAGCAATCTTTGTAATCTTGAGTTCGCTTTGCTTGTGTTCAAAATAATCGAAATGGCTGACTTTCTATTACGTTAGTGCTGCCATCTCACTTTTTAGGCGACCAGTAGGTTTTTGCGCTAAATTTCGGTAGATCCCAAAAATTGTTGGTACACATAATAAAATGTGTTTTGTAGTACTTTACTGACATTTTTGCAATTGCCAAGTATCAGTAAACCGGCATTTAAAAATTCATATATATTTACGTTTCCCTACCAAATTCACCGAATCGAGTCAGCAGGCGTAAACAAATTCACGTGAACACTAAAGAACTTTGTTCACACGATTGCGGCTTGTACGGATAAAAATTGTAAGTTACAAGCTGTTATAATCCATTCAGAAAACTCCCGTGACGTAAAAATCACTATCAGTTGGTTAATATGAAAATCGCTAGTAGGGTGTTAGTAATTTTTGCATTTTATATTGGCGCCATTTTCAATTTAAATTTCAAGGTTTTGTTGTTTTACTTTCACTTTGACATTTGAATTATTAAAGTACATTTCATTTAATTTGGTTGCATATATAATACAACATTACTTACTAAAGTTATTAATAAATTATGTTTTTACTTTGTTTCACTAAAACTACGATTCATATTTAAGTTTAGCAAAATAACAAATAATTTTTCATAACCTTACTTACAAGTTTGACGTTAAGTACATTCACTAAAAAAGTTGATAGGTTCTGTACATAAAGTACACTCCAACATTTTCATTTGACAGCGTAAACGTCACGGGAGTTAACTGAATGGATAATAGGTTCCTGCGGCCGCTCTAAGGCTGAAAACACATGAAGCGGTTCACGCCGAGTCGGCGGCCGAGTCGACTGCCGACTCGGCCGCCGACTCCATGTATTTAAAGCGGACAAAACACACGCTGCGTCATGTAGCGCGTACGCCGAGCGCTTTTTATACATAAGAATTATGGGCCGAGTCGGCCGCCGACTCGGCGTGAACCGCTTCGTGTGTTTTCAGCCTAAGGGTCGGGCACGTCACAGTTTGGCTGCGCAACTTTTTGTTACGGCACGCGTTTGTTATCACCGTTTTTACCTTTACGCTGCATAAACTTGATTACGTTGTTTATAATTTCGCGCCCTTGACTTTTAATCGTCTTGCCCTTAACACCAACCTTTAGCCATTGTTAATATGTAATAATAGCGGTCGAATGCTAGCGTTAAAATTCGACGTGCAGGTCGTCAGTCTGTGAACTAAGTATAATCACTGCAAACAACGGGCCAATTGCATCGCGCCCATGCAGCTAACACGGACTGATCACGCGCCAATGTTTATTTACTTCCACTGACTCGACTTCGTGAATTCGGTACCTATAATTAAATAAATAAAATCCAGACATGAAAACCCAATTATTTTTTTGAGAACTGTGGAAAAACTACACCAATTTACTTAAAATACTATTAACTGCTAATTCAAATATTCAACTACAATAATATGTAATACATGAACAATATTGTAAATGACTACTTGTAAAATATGACTATAAAAAATAGGTATATAACAATTGCTATTCTATCACTCTCGCTACTACTATCTTTGTCGCCGCTTACAGAATACATTTGTTTAGTCATTTTTGTAAGGATATTCTTATCAACAGCAAAATCGTAACACTTATCCTGCCCTATATACCTTTTTGTATGTAATAAACCGCTAATTGTTGTACTTGGAAGCGTATTTCTAGTTTTAGTTTTCATAAAATTTATAGCCGAAAAAATTCTTTCGACATTTGCAAACGAATGTGGAAAACGCAATAGCCAAAGACAAATTCGCATAAAACACCAAACACCGAGTAGCCATCTCTACATTTTAAAGCCCTTACACCAATCCAAAGTACCTATACGTCATTTCAAAATTATTTAATTTCCTCAGTGTTCCTTAACAGTCTTCATTTGCTGTCGAGGTTTTGCAAATCTTTATTTGAAATGATATTGGGGAACATTACAGCAACATGCATAATTGTTGCTAAATTACAAGTTTTGACCGTAACAGGGTAGACAAATTCAAATTTTTCTAGTATGTTATTTTTCAGTGGAAATCCAGCAGTTAATTGTTTACAGCTTTTGATGTAAATTTCTAAACAGCGCAGTTAAAAAAAACTGTAGTTGTTCTTTTGTGGCTGTAGTAGATGTTAATGTTGCAGTAACATTTTTCCCAAAGTACATTTTCTCAACTGGCAAAAAATTATGCGGGTTATTAAAATCTACGTTTTTCAAGAATTTACTCTTTGTAAATATTCCCTTTACAAAAAAATCAAACGATGATTTTAATATTGGAGAAACTCTTTTGTAAGTGTTATGAATTTGAGGGTTTCAGCTTGCAGCTCTTTATTCAATTGATTAAAAAGTAGCAGATATAATGGGGAAATTTCAAAAATAATTTAATGTGGGACTTTACGACATATCACGTCGGCCAATGTGGGCAGCTCTTCGTTAATTCAACTTCCCGCTTGTAGATAACATTCACACATGTGCAGTAGAGCTGTGGAACCACCTTTCCGACATGAGACCTGTTGGTGTCTGCACTGAAGGCCGACTCATGCTAATAACTATTCTACACGAGACCAATACGGATCTATGTGAAATTCGGGACGTTTGTGCACCGAAATGCGCTGGAGACGATGGTGTAATTAGTTTTGCGTTTAGATGTAAGGTTTTTGTACAATTAGCATAAGCATTTTTGTAATTAGCGATTAGAATTTGTTTGGGCTTCGCATTAAATATGTTTTTAAAGTGACGCCAGTTTCAGCCAATTAAAGGCTCAGATGTAAGCATTCACCTTTTGTTTTTCGGCAGGTATAAAAGAGTAGAGCGCCGAGAATTTTTATCCAACGGGGAATCTGGCTGCCGTTGTCGGTCATTTTAAAGGTCAAGTTAGATGTTTTGATCTGACGTCTGTGTAATTTGTTTTGACAAGTTTTACTTACTTGAAAATACGTCTCAGTCGTGTGTGAACGTCGTTTTGATTCAAACTTAGTGCTTGATTTAGCGTTTTTGGTGCAATAATACAACTATTTCGAGAGATTTGGGTTGTTCGAGTTGGAGTCAGTAGCCATCTTGGAGTCATTCGAGAAGCAGCGTCGCACGGTTGCAGTTTTCAAAAAATGTCGAACAGTGGCGTGGAGAAACAGGTTAGCAAAATTATTCTGTGCGAAGTGTTTAATTAGCTCGCGTATTTTATTGTAATGTTGAGCTATATTCTGATAATTAAGTTGGCGAAAATGGGTGTTTGAAAGAGTTAGTATTAATAACAAAAACTTTGTTTCTATCCTCAAATAATTATATTGTTGTGTACTTCGTTGAGCCCACGAATCTATTTCATGTTGTGTGTTGCATTTTATAAATCCTGAATTGTTAAATATGTAAAATAAGAGTCTCATGTAATTTGTGCATGTGAAAAACTTGCTACGTTGTGCTCATAATATTTAATTTTTATGCAAAGACGAGTCCCCTAAAATAAATTTTAGGTGCAAGGGTATCTGTTTCGGCAACCAATCCAGTGGCGTAACTATCATATGTGCAGGGGGTGCAAAGAACCTCCGCGCCGAATGTATATAGGCGCCGCGGTAGCGGAGTTTTTTGTGAAAATAAAAGTTTTCCTAGAATAGAGGTTCAAAGCGGCAACAGACTATGATACGTGAGCGCCACTGGGCTCTTTTGAGTGCGCAGTCTTTTCTCCATTTGAGTAGATTAGAAGTTCCAGCTCTAGTGTGTGTTTGTGATTCTTAGATTGCATAGTGCATAATGCATAAAGTACGTTTTGTTTCTATAATAACTGTCAAAGTGTTACAATGTTGGTAGATATGTGATTAAAACGATAGGAAATTTTTATACCTCGTGTTGGTAGAACTTTTTCAAAATTATGGTTATGTGTCAATTTTGAATGTCAAAGTTTCTTAATTTGAACGCTTGACAAATTTCTTTTTTTAACATGGAATCGTCATCATCATCAATAATATCGGATAAAAAAAGAAAACCGAGAAATATTTTAAATACAAAAATGAAGCAAGCGATATTAAATTATGACATATCCCTCAAAATGACAATATTTTTTTAAGTGGAAGAAAAGAACTAAAAATCTAAGTACCAACATTATTAAAACTAGGGACCCTGCAGGAATGCAACTTATCTCCTAGAGAGTTGACCTTGAAAATTATTATAGAAAAAAATGTTCCTTAGTAACATACTATAAATTCAAAGTTTTAAACCGCAAATTTCTGACGATTGCCTCAGATGCAGAGGTCATAGAGAGTGCCAAATTACTTCAAACTACGTATGAAACTGATCTCGATGACAGCTTACTAAAGCAAATTGTACAATTTCGATCTTCGTACACAACTAGTATTAAATATTGCTTCTCAGTGAAGGAAGTGGGAGAAAAATGTCTGTCTAATCACACATCATTGGCTAGCTTTCCATATTTGTATACAGCTTATATCCTACTTTTTACATCCCGTCACTACAGCCTCCATTGAGAGATCTTTTTCTAAATTAAAAATTATTAAAAACTCTTTGCTAAGTAAGATGGGCCAAATACGCCTAAAGAGTTTTGCATTACTGAGTATCGGGAAAGTAAGAGCCAGTACTCTTGGTTTTAATTCACTGATAGATATGTTAGCTTTAGCAAAGTGTCGCAAAAGAGAGTGCTATACCTACCTACATATTTATATATCTACTAGCTGGCCCGGCAAACGCCCCCCCAAAAATAATTTGTCTCTGAAACCCCGTTTCACCACTATAAAGTTTTAATTTTCTGTCATGTCCATCGTCTTGGACTTAAAAATAAATGCATTTTCGCAATCAACGTAGCAAGAAACCGCAATAACGACACCCACATCGATTTTTAGGCTTATTTGCCCCATTTCACCCCCTAAGGGGTAGCGGACCCGACAGACGTTGTCCTGCCCGAACGTTGGTTTGCCTGCTATTGGCGGGTTTAGCAAACCTTTTTTCGATATTCGAATTTTCGATCTTTTTCATTTTAAAAAATATTGGAGGGTGGTGGCAGGGGGTGAAATTTTGGAGTTATATGTTCTGATATGCGAGAAATCTTAAAAAAAATAAAAAAAAATCGTCAAAAAATTTAAAAAAAATCCTAGAACCTGATTGCACCGCCACCTACCGGATCCAATTGTAAATCTATACCATCCAGGAACCCTCTCAAACACACAAAAAAATTGATGAAAATCGGTCCAGCCGTTTAGGAGGAGGTCAGTCACGTACACACGTACAGAAGAATTATATGTATAAAGATATACGGATGGGGCCATAATTATATATAACAGCAATATGATAACATAAACCACAAAATAGAATGCTTGAGTAAGAAAGAGATGACCATACAACAAAATTACTTTAGTAGGCACAATTAGTTGACATGTCATAATTAAAGTGAGCGTCAAGCCTACTCGAATATTTGATACTATGTTTATCTCTTTCTTACTCAAGCAATATGTGTTATTTTCTTGTTCATGTTATCTCATTGCTGTTATATATAATTGTGGCCCCATCGGTATTTTATTTTTCTTGTGAAGTATTTAAATTTGTATTCCTTTTACGTGGTTTTTGTTTTTGTATTTTCCTATGTATTTTTATGTTTCATGTTATATTTTGCGAGTGTTTGATGTAATGGTAAAATCTGTTCTACTTTATTGGTAGGAATCGTGGACGGTTACAGAACTGGTAAAGCAGAAATTGCAGGTGTTTGTAAGTAGGTGTTAGGTGGCCAGTCATTATTTCGAACAAAGATCTTTGGGAACAAATCAGGTGGACATTAATATAGAAATTAGGAGAAGCAAATATGGATGGTTAGGGCATACGTTGGGAAAAATAAAACTGAAATTTTCAGAAAAGTTTTGAATTAAAACTTTAGAGTTTCAGAAACAGAGGACGCCCGCGAAAAACGTGGAGCAGAACTGTAAAACAAGAGACAGGAAGAACTATAGCACAACTGAGCCAAAGAGCAAAGGACAATGACAACTGGAGAGAATATATGAATACCCTATGTCCCAATAGAGAATAATGGGATTATTATTATTATTATTATTATGTTATATTTAATAATAGCTATTTAAGTCACAAGGAATGTAAGGGCCTATTAACATTTGACGTAGGCAAGTACAAGCCAAGACGAAATCGCGGCTTGTTGCCTGCCGAAAATGTTAATAGGCGATACATTCCGAGTTATCTTATTATATTTTTCCCGCTGCTTATCAAAATTTTCCTAGATTTTTGAAAAAATCGTTTGGTTTGTCACCTGTCACCAGGATTAATTTTCGTAAGTCGTGTTACCTATGATTGTCACATGTCACATAAACACTTGCAATTTAGAAACAAAACGTCTAAATCTGCATCTTGCTTTGCTAATTTTATTATCCTAGGAACTTAATAATAATATTAAGTTCCGTTGTCAAGACAAAGCAGCAAACAAATATAATCACCGACTTACACGTTTTGTTACTAAGGCTGTATCGCTGACTTACAGGATCAGCAGTGGGAAAAAGATTGAAACATATAAATGTGTTTTATTTTGCAGTAAGTAACCTTTCACGTTAAGAAAAGAGCTTATTAATTTTCTTTTAAATTTAAAGTGTTGCATGACCAAAAATTACCCCTCCCCCTTTTTTTCTGAAACTTCTTGTCTACAGCGGCTATCATTTATTCTTGCACACCGGCGCCAAACCGTCTTGTTACGCCACTGAACCAATCGTATAAACAAAATCAATTATTATTTTTTATAAGCGGGGGTTTACAGCAATATTAATTCCGGTTTGATTGGGTTTGAATTCTAGTTTGACACAATAAGAATGGCATCACGTATGCAAAATTTAGTAAACGTAGCATTTACATATATAGGTTAAAATACATATATCGTATGGCTTGCGGTAGGGAGCTTGGTGTCAGAGTTTTCAGGTTAAGTTCCGCGTGCGACTAACTTGAACACGCGCGTGATTCTGTAATTGCGCTCGTAGGTTATGTACGAATACAGCGCATTGAGATTATCTCAATGATACAGCGTGTTAACCGATTAAGTTTATATGTATGATGATCCAAAAATTGTGCAGTTGTATTTTCATAATTAGGAAATCGTTTCTGCTTGCCCTTAAACTTATTTTTCATGTAAAGTACGTACTATAATTTTTAAAGTTATGGTAAAAGTTTATTAAGGAAAGTTGCTAGAAATGTTTCAAAATTTGAAAAAGAATGGTTATGTGGTTATGTCTGAGAAAACTTAAGGTGCATATGAAAATAGTAAATTTTATTTCAACTGAATTGAAATTATAGGCAAGATAAGTTTCAGGGCAAGCAGGAACGATCTTCCAATAATGAAAATACAATTCTATCATTTTTAGTCATCACGCGTATGTTAAACTCAATCGAGGGACACGCTGTATATAAGGATATAACAGTGAACACATTTCATATTAACTCTTGTTAAATCACCTTACGTTTAACACTATTGGCGAAAGAAGGTGAAGCAATGTCCCTATCGGCAATAGCAGCGTAGTCCAGATATGACAATATTTAACCTTTCTAATAACCTCTAATATTTTGTATAAAATATCGTGATTCGAGGTTAAATTCACAACTACGTTCGAGTTCCATCTGAAACCTCCTACCATAATTTATAAGATATTGAATGTAATCTCTACTCCAACAGAAACGGATTTCGAAGTTTCTCAGAGTAGCCACTTAAATTGCAATAAGCGGCCTTTATCATCACCCGAAGATAACGACATAAACAAACACCCGGTATAACATTAATACCGCGATCCAAAATTTTAAATTTGAAAGGTAATTCGCGAAAATCATAAATTTTTGGAAACATTTTCCTTCATTCAATTGTTTTATGTTGCTTACAGCAGCCGCCAGAAGTTCAGCAAATTTTTTTTTTGTATAAAATTGCTAATATCTCTAAAACAGTTGACGTTAGACCCATACACCTTTATATCAAAATTATGAGTATTTCAATACAAAACTTTTAAGCTACCCAAATATAGGGCACTCCATTTAAAAAGAAAAGTAAGTTTGATTTGCCACACTTTTTGATTTGCCCTGTATAATGCACTTGACAAAAATGGGACCCAGAAGATACAGGTAAATTTTGTAAAAAGTAAAAAAGATATAGAGGCAAAGAATACGTGTGTCATGCTTAAAGTGGCCTCGTCGCACAGAGACGGGGAGTCCAGTGCGGTCCCATGGGTTGGAATCGCTCACGGGCGCTGAAGTTCAAATCCCATAGCCAGTACTGTTTTTTATTTAAAAATTGATGTGATTCGCACTACTAAGTGTTTCATTTTATTGATCCAGTGTTATTAGAAACGTTAAGAATTTTTTCCCATAATTATCTTTGATTTTTAAAATTGTTTAGTGTCACAACGTCCACTACGACTTGTGAGGGAAGTTCTGAGTAAAGCTTTTTACAGATTTGTTTTCCTGGGATTCCAAACTTTCCCAAAATATGTATCAATGCTTTTCTGTTTATGGAGTCATAGGCTTGTTTGAAGTCAACAAAAGATGGTACAAAGCTAAACTGCACACACTAATAACCTTTGTCGATGTAGTACAAGGTTTCGATCGGGTTTGACTACACGGCCTGCTGTTTAAAATTCTAAATATGAACATCTCTTCATATTTATTAAACACTATTAAATGATTTCTACCAGAAGGAACTTATTAAGTGCGAGAACACACATGTACTTCTTCTTGGTTTTGAAAATAGTGCATTAAAATTAGCGCAGAAAATTGCGAATTAAAAATCTTCACTCTACGTGTACCGACAAATCCCAAAACATTTTCATCAATGACACCTCGATCTCCTGGAATCCAAAAGACAGCGCGGTTGGATACATTGGAATTTATCTGGATAGAAAACTAAACTGGGGTTACCATATTAACAAAAAATGGTCGAAATCGCATGCTAAACTAGCCATTCGGTACTCCATTATAAACAAGAAGGCGTTGCTTAAAATACAACGTGGAAAGTTAATATACCTACACTACCATAGTAAGATCCACCATCACATACGGATGCTGTAAATGGAGTGCTTCGTTATAAACTAACATAAATAAACTGCAAGTGCTACAAAATATAGTTTTAACCATAACCAATGCGGAGTGGTTTATTGGAAATACCCAACCACACAGAGAAGCAGGCTTCCTAATAATTCAAGAATTTATTTTGAAAACGGCCAAAATGTTTTATAAACACCATAACCAGTGCAGTGGAGCAGTACATTTTGATATAAGTCACACGTTGCATAATAGACTGAAGCGGAAGCTAGGTACGAATCGAAATTTTTAGTGATAGTAAATAAAAACACCTAACCGCATAGCGAATCTGTTACAGGCAAAATTCAACATTATGGCAAAATTTTATAAATACGACATTACACTGAAAATACAAGGATCGTTTGCTCCAACTACGTTACGATGTCCAATAAAAGTTTGTCAGCTAACTAGTCGGGAAGAGCGAGGTTCATTACGATACTGTTAAGTTGAATGAAGATGTGAAGGCTTTGAGCGCCACCTCATTTGAGTTGGTAATAACAGGACGATTTCTTAAAAGCAGAAAGGGAAACCATTCTTTGGACTTGTCAAAAGTGCCCCTTACACAAAACACATAATAAAATAAAAATCGCCTGCAAAAACCATAAATGAAAAGCAAGAATTAAATTAATTTAAATGTATTGCAATTAAATATGCATGTATATAGAAAACATCAACTGGACAGCAAACACAAAGGTTAATTCTACGTATTTAATATAACTAATTAAATGCGGTTCACCCGCTGTTACAAAAATAACAGCTGTTGACTCCCGAAATATTATGAGCCAAAGCTAATCAATCAAAGCTATAAATACTAACAGGTGATATTTGAATGTATGTTACTCTTTCTTAATACTGTCCTAAACTGATTACAAACGGCAAAACTAAACTATGGACGGTAGCAACTACTCAAATTCTTAATTACTTTGAACGTTACAGCGTCAAGTAGGGTTCTTAGAAGGGCTCCATTTGTCAAATAAATGACCATTTGACTGCACATTAAAATCGCTTAAAACTAACTACTTTTTTTTAGAAGTTTAGAAGCTGCTGCCTAGTGTTCAACGAATTGGTATCGCCGGTGCAATGT
Organism: Agriotes lineatus; assembly: GCA_940337035.1. Taxonomy (NCBI): domain Eukaryota; kingdom Metazoa; phylum Arthropoda; class Insecta; order Coleoptera; family Elateridae; genus Agriotes; species Agriotes lineatus. Next base: position 74,680 of record CALNHX010002794.1, read on the forward strand.
TGATTAAATGCAGGAACGAAGACTTCATCAACTAGAGGGTTGTCCTATGGCAAGGTTGGACACTTGAAATCCCCCGTGGGCCAAATGGAAGACGTACATACAACTTGCAATTTTCGGTACACTAACATTCTTGAAAACAGCTGGCACAAATGATAGCCCTGATAAAATTCGGTTACACGTTTTTGGAGATTGAAAAACTCCCGATATGTAGTCTCGGCCGCTATAATTTTTTAGCATCCTCCATATGACTTAGCACCCCCGGACACAATGAACACTTGTTGCGATGGAAAAAGGAAAAAATCACTGTATAAATGACAAGGAATGCTGCTTCAGAAGTTCAACCATTACGGGGTTCTTAACTGGGCTGGCCCTGACAATTTGAAGGAATGAAGGAGCCACCATCACACACACACACAAAATAACTTTTAGGCTCGTCAACTGTACTGCAATGAAGCTCAAAGGTGACTTAATTCAAAAAAGAGGCAATTTAATGGCTGCTATGCGTATATCAATTATTATTGCTGTGAATAGCATTTCTGCATTTTCTGCGGAACGGGCATAACTTGTATTTAAAAAAAGGTTTTCAGGTTGCACCAGCGCCTTCAACGTAGCCTAACGTTCGTCACCGAAATGACAACCGGAATCTCCGACGCCGGGCTGTCTATGATTTTACTACCACTATAGGTCGGACACCCATTCGAGTGTAAACCGCCGCTAACGTTTGTAATATTTTATTTCACTGATGTGTTTTCCGTAACTTATAGCAACCGCCTGAAATTCGGTATTTTTTACATACAATTGTTAATATCTACAATACAGTTGACGTTAAAGCGCCACGTAACTATATTGAAATTATTAATATTTCGACGGAAAGCTTCTAATCTTTTTACAGTCTAAAATAGCCATTAAGACCCTCAACTAATTTAGGAAGCAATGCTCGCCCTCTTTGTGCCCTTTCCAGCCCTTTGTGTCCGGCTAGGAACTCAGTTGGGAGGGGGGTTTGGGTTGACTTGGCACAGTTTAGGGCGAGATGCTACTACTTGAGATGTTTATGGTATCAAGATAATGAGAAAAATCAACGGGCGCCACAGCTTTTGAAAAGGTTATTCTCAACTTGACAGGCAATTGGCGAAAAGCTGAAATCCAACTGTTGTTGCTTCGTTTTGCTACCCCTGGAAGACAGTCCACCGCTGTAGAAGGTTTCATCTGCCTTTGGTGAGCTCCCTGCTATTGCTCTGGCACTGTACAATAAAATACGCGCAACACTTTTAATCGAGCATCACTATAAAAATAATAGTTTACAGTATCTTTTCAGAGCGCTCCAGCAACGCAGAATCGGGCGATGTCAGTGGGAAATACCTAGCCACGGGGTTGACTTCATTGTTACTCGAAGATGCTTACAACTGGAGTGACCAAATGAACGTCAGGGGTGGCTGGCTGACAGCTTGTCGGGATCGATGTGTAGCAGGATCCTTACTGAGAAGATTTGGGAATAGGTCGTTATGAAAGAACAACAATGACCCATTCTGTAAATTTGCTTGGGGCATGCTCTTACTTGAAATCCGCTTTTAACAGCGTTACAACAGTACAATATCGACAAGAGTGCACAGCATTTTTAATTACACGGCCCGTAAAACAAAGGCTCACTCCCTTAAAGCAACAAGGGCTTTTGCAAGCACTGACTAACCACTACTTTTCATTAGGTATTGGAGACTGATGCCACGCTCCCAACAGCGTGGTTGCCGAATCAAAATCGTACGGAAACTTCCTTCCTGTCCTCTCTTTAACTTGCACAAAGCGTGCTAGCTTTGCCTTGTTATTGCATCACGTTATCGCAGAGCGACAGTTAAGATGGGGAATCTCCTACGCTTGATGTGTTCGCCACTCCGGCGCCAAGAGAGGGCATCTGAGTAGCCTTTATTCGGAACACATTATTTCACCTCTGCTTTGTTTGACTTAATTTCAAATGGAAAGGACTGGATGTTGAGTCCATCAGTGGACAATTTAGGGAACTAATGAAGAGATCTTTGCAAGTTGGTAATGTGACACATGTCGTGCTTTTAGAAGGAAGAAATGCACCTTAGGGCCAAACTGGGGTAACAGATGTTGCCCTCTGTCCTATAATGGACTGCGGAATCTAATATTTGTGTGTTCTGTGTTGCCCCAGAGAATGGACCGTAGGAAAGCAGAAGGGCAGTTTCATACAAAAAAAACGTAGGGAGTCCTAAGAATCTAACTAAATATAGGGTTTTATTAAAAAACTTTTTTTCTTTTTTTTTTATTTAGAATAAACCAGATCAACAATACATATTGTTATACATGGTTGAGTTGTAAATATAGAATTAACATAACAATAGTAAAATTAATTTAGAGGCAAAATTTGACGCCCATCGCTAATTAATTATTCTAATTATTGAGGTCCATTAGTTTATCTTGCGGTAGTTTTCTTCTTAGTCTTGTATGTATGTTTAGTTGACCAAGGTGATGTTGCGCTGCACTAGGGCATAGATTTATGTAGTCGAAGAATTTTTGGGCACTTTTTTGGATGAACTGCTCAATAGTTGTTATTCGTAGCTCCGTATGTATCTGCTGGTTACTAATGAACCAGGGGGCATTGATTGCTATGCGGAGCACTTTATTTTGAAAGACCTGTATTTTTCTTATGTTGGTAGCAGAAGTGGCACTCCATACTGGGCACGCATAAGTAATTAGAGATCTTAAAAGAGCGGTGTATAGAAGAATTGCACAGTCGGTCCGAAGAGGTGTTTTAATATTTAGTAAGGGGTATAGTACAGCTAGTCGAGTATATCCCTCGTTGAGATTTTTGTTGATGTGTGTACTCCATGTTAGTCTGGTGTCAAAGTGTAAACCAAGATATTTAACGCTTGTGTTTTTGTCCATCCATGGGATTTCAGAACCGTTCACTTTGATGTTAGGGATCTCATCTGGGATGCGTTTCAGTGTGAAAATTTTGTTGTTACATTTCGAGGAGTTAATTGTTATGCCCCATTTTATGAACCATTTAGTTAGAATGTTCATTGAGCGTTGAAGACGTTCCACAATTTCTGTGATACTAACACTTTGTATTATTACCGCAGTATCATCTGCATAGGTAGCTATTTCACCAATGATTTGTTGAGGTAAATCATGTATGAAAATATTAAAAAGGGTAGGACCAAGTATACTCCCTTGGGGAACCCCTGCGTGGAGACTTTTAGTAGAGGATATAGTGCCATTTATCTTAACCGCGAAAGTTCTGTTTTCCAAAAAGGAGAATAAAATTGCCTTGATGTAATTAGGAATATTTATGTGTAATAACTTGTACTTTAATCCGTCAATCCACACCTTGTCAAAGGCTTTAGTTATGTCTAGGAAAGCTATGGCAGTGAATTGTTTCTGCTCATAACCCCGTTCGATAATTTCAGAGATCCTTTGTAATTGGTGGGTAGTGGAGTGGTTCTTTCTGAACCCAAATTGTGTTGGAGGGATGATATTGTTGAAATCTAACGACATATTAAGCCTATGACTAATTGCTTTCTCCAGAAGCTTTGAAATTGTAGGAAGCAGACTGATCGGACGATAGTTATTGTGGTCTTTTGCATTCTTCCCTTGTTTGGGAAACATTAAAATATGTGCATGTTTCCACTTTTCGGGGAAGTGTCCTATTCTTAAGCAAGCGTTGAACAGAGTAGTTAGGTATGAGATTGCTTTCTTGGTTAGGTTTTTGATGATCACATTTGGAATGAGGTCATGACCAGGGGCTTTCTTTAAGGACAAGGAGGTTATGTAGGTAACAAGTTCTTCGGTTGTAACTGGAAAATCAAAGTCGTTACTTGATGGAAGATGGGTTTCATTGTGGAGTGTGATCATATTGGAGAATTGTCTATTGTTGTCAGCAATGGTTGGTGTGAATGTTGTATTTAGTTTTTCCACGAATAGATTACTTTTCTCCTCATCCGTATTATATTGTTCGTTGTCGACTGTGAGAGTTGGTATAATTGTGTGTTGTCTAGTAATGCGCCGAGTCGCTTTCCACATCCCTGGATCGTTTGGTTCGAGAGTTTCAATATATCGTCTGTAACTGGTTATTCTGTGATTGTCCAGTTCTCTTCGAATTCGATGGGAGATATTGTTAAGCAGATTTTTTACATGAGGAGCTCTGGTTATTTGCCACTCTCTACGTAATCTGCTTTTCTCTTTAATTAAGTCTGTAATATATAAGGGTGGAATATTTGGATTGCCCACGCGTTTTATGGGTTTAATTGTAGTTGCAGCTCTGACTGATTCAGTGATTGCTGTGGTATACTTATCAGTGTAGTAATCTATTTCTCTAGAATTAGTAATGGGATATGGGTTCACAGTTAAGTAGTTAAGATTTTCCTGGAATGTTTTCCAGTTAACTAGTCCATTAATTAACCGAGGTTGAGAAATGACTTTAATGCCTGTATCATTTAGTTTAATAATTACTGGAAGGTGATCAGAATCCATTTCATTGATGACTGTTTGATGAATTGTACTAGAAAAGTGTTTTGCAAGTATTATATCTAAGATGTCCGGCCGATGGTCAGAGCGATAAGGGTAATAGGTATATTCTGTTGGGGCCAGTATCTGTAATTGGTGGTTGGTAGCAATGTTGTTAAGTTGGACACCGCTTGGGTTGTTTGTCCGGCAGCCCCAGAGTGCATTTTTACTATTTAGATCACCTATTATTAAGGTGGGTGTTTGATCGTTTACCAGGTTTATAAAGTCAGATTCACTTAATTTTTTCTTTGGCTGCTTGTATGCTGCAGGAATTATCCAGAATTACACCAATTGAAACACTCTCAATACTATTGCAAGGAGGATGATTTAGTGTGGTAAATTGGAATTTCTTTTTAATTAATATAGCCACTCCCCCCCAGGAGTGTTGGGCTGGTCTGTCGTAGCGTATTATGTGGTATCCACTAATTTTAAGCACCTCACCATCACTGAGGTGAGTTTCTGTGATGCAGGCAATATCAACCCCGTATCTTGCCAGGAAGGATATGAGGAGTGAGCGTTGGGTTTTTACCCCATTAGCGTTAAAGTTTAGAATTGTGAGGTCTTGAAGTATATTGTGAGTGCTACTTGACATTGAAAAGGTTAGGGATAACATTGTTAATGATGTAGGATTTGATTTGTTCAATAAGTGGGGTTAGTAGTTGTTTGATAATTTCCCCTATGTTGTCACAGAGGGGGGATGCTGATAATGCGACAGGAGTATTAGGAGAGTATTGATTAGGGGTTACTGTTTGTGAATAGCTCTTACCAGCTTGAACATAAGAGTGCTGTTGGGATTGCCTGGATCTGGTTATCTGTGTTCGCTGCATCTGTAGCATTTTATGGTGTGGGCATCCTCGGTAGCTGGCTGGGTGAGCTCCTTTGCAGTTGACACAGAATGGTGGGTCGATCGGTTTTTTCGGACATTTATTTAAGTCATGATCTTCTTTACACTTAACGCAACGGGGTTTTCCTGCACAATAGTTCTTGGTGTGCCCAAAGTTTTGGCATTTATGACATTGTGGAATGTGTAATGGTTTTTTCCTGGTTTCGACTGTAATTTTACAATTTAAGAGATATTCAAGTTTAAGAATTTCTTTAGCCTGATCAGAGGATGTGAGTATGACCGCACAGATTGGAATTGGTTTTTTATCACTGGTTAGCAGGCGTGTTACACTCACCACTGGGTACTTTAGCCTTTTAAGATCCTCCTGGATTTCTTCATTGGTGATAGATATTGGTATGTTTTTGATTACTACCGATAGCGGTTTATCATTTGGATTTTGGAACGTATGATATTGTACTTTGTTAGTCATATAATATTTCGCGAGTAAACGGTAATCTTCGATAGTGGTTAGGTTTATTTTTAGAAAATTGTGCTTTAATTCAGTAGTTAACTCGTTTTTTGTAATTTCTTTGATATCTCTTACAATTTCTTTGTGGTTAACTGTAGCCGCGTTATGGAGGAATATAGGCGGTATTTTGAATTTTTTTTCACTTTCACTGGGATTTGGTTGAGATGATGAATCACCGTTAGTTGAGGAATCGCCATTATTTGCTGTGTTTTCACTTTGCTCCATTGGAGTGAGTAGTTGAAAGCGATTTGAGTCATTAGTCCAGTAGTATCTTTTTTGCACTGCATTGATTGGGGGGCTGAGATCGTCGGCGTTCCTTTTGTTTGAGTTCACCATAGTTTATAAGAAACCTGACCCCAAAGGGTCAGGTTACTGGATAGATCACAAAAATATAACTGTATTTAAGCGATTATATATTGACACGACTTCGAGGAATTTAATAATTCACAAGTGGCTGAATGCCTCGCGCGATAAGGTTCGCGTATCGGACAGTGAACTGGCGTGCGATGCGAGCGTGTTCACGGTCACGGACGGACTCTTATTAAAAAAAAAAAAAAAAAAAAGAAAACGTAGAAAGTCCTAAGAATCTAACTAAATATAGGGTTTTATTAAAAAACAAAATTTAGTTCACCACATTTTTTAAGCCACTTTGTACAATAAAAAATGTTTTACCAATGTGTTATATTATCAAATTTTATATAACTCTCATAGTTTATGTTATAATGGTAGCTGGGGCTACGTAATAATTTCAGGTTTATATTTATTTTGAAAAGTACCCCTGTAGCATTAGCAATTATTCCTTTTATGAATGGTAGCTCTTGAATTGGGTCCAGGTCCTGATTACTCACGCTTTGACTGATTTAAGGAAACAGGCTTTACTAATAATTACTTTTATTCCCTACTAATTTACATAACTAAAATAAAATAAATGCGTTTGTTGAATAAAGTTACAGTTTATATTGTATTTGATTTTTGTCCTGGTTCCCTGAGACGGTAGGCCACCTCGTGTGCATCGATGTATGCCCGTGAACTTCAAGGTATAAGGCCTGCGGAATAAAGTTGGTACAACTGGACAAACATCTGTACACGTGCACTTCCTTGTGATATGTTAAGAGTGCAGTCGACCTTTGACCAATGAACTGCATACTACGTACCTGGAAGGGACCCGTTTATCGGCAAAAGTGAGGCAAAACCAATATGTATGCAACCCGCAGTTGTGACGGCTATCTATCTCTTTCTATCTTATTTACTTATACGGCAGTGTGCTGAAAGATTAGGGTTTTTTTAATGTTACGCATTTTTAGAAACTGTTTTGGTAAAAAACTACATTATTGCTGTAAATATACAAGAATCGAAAGATTTTTGACATTTTAAGTGAACGAAATATATACTTACTCCTGGACAAAATTAACGCATCACAAAAGAAATATTCTGAAAACTAAATTTTTCATATTATTATAAGTTGTGAAGTTTTCCTGTTTTTCCTTAAATACAAAATAAATTTCCGCTAATGCTTTATACAGGGTGATTCAAATTAAGTGCGCACCATTGCTATCTTTGTTATTATTAATTTTACAAAGTAGGTTTAATTAGCAAACTAGTAGTGTTTTTGGCGCTGATTAATATGCAATTAATAAAAAAACAATCGAATAACGAGTTTGCGACAAAATTAAAAACTTTTAGTTTTTTTATATCTATAAACTGAAACTTGCGATAACTTCTTTAGTTCTCCAGGAGTATATTATGCTGTTGAAAACAAAATACAAATAGAGCGGAAAACAACTCTAGTTTTTTCTTTTTTTATGGTTTTTGTGTTTTTTTTTTTCATTTTTTGAGCGTTGAAAATTAAATGTGGGAGGGGTAAGGAAATAAAAAATCATATAAATGAAGAATAATATTTTTTATAATATACATTACATTACAAAAAATACACTTTAAAGTTCTAAATCTACATTTTAAATTAGCTACTCTTACATTTAACAATTTTTAAATAACACAAGTTTAGTCATCTTTTGCCTCACTGTTGCAGCATTTCCATGTAGCTCCAAATTCATGAGTGAAGAGTGGTGATGCATTCGACATTTTATAAAAATGTCAAGAATTTTTCGAACGAGCTGAATCTCGTGGCACTCTTCACTCATAAATTCTTGAGTAACAGGGTGGCTAGGTTTAAACATAGCAATATTTTCAGAAAAATACTTAATGACTGTATAAATAATCCGTTTTTTTATATTCATGCCTCTTTTTACGACATCTTCATTTTCAAGCATAAAGCGAAATTGCCGTTCAGTGAAATGTAGAATTTTGTAAACTATATCAGATAAATAAATAAGGCCACCACGAGATACAGAATTTATAAACTTTTTAAAGGTTTCTGGTGGTGCACTGTACATGTGATCCTGAGGCCTGACACTGTTTTTTTGTAGCAAAATTTCAAGGCAATGATCACATGTGCTTTTATTAATAAGACGACGTACTATGTACCCAGATATGTAATATAAAATATTTTCTTGAAAATCGCTTAATTTTCTTTGTTCCAAATACTCAGTATAGGTGGAAAGTAGATCAAGTTCTATTTGTTGTGAAACATCTTGATTTCGCCTATTTTCTGACCGAAACTCAAATGCAGGTGTACAGTATGTTTCAAAATTAGAGCAATTTGCGCTAACACTAGAAGTTACTGAGTTCCTGAATATTAATTGTCTTAATGCCCACTTGAGTTGCTGAGTGTTTGGATTGTTGTTCCAGCCGCCCCTTGATCTTATGCAAGAAAAAAAAATTTCGAGATGATCTTGAGAACTTTTTTATGTTAAAAAATACTTCAGTGTGTCTTCATCTAAACTAAAGAGATCTTTTGCTAGTTGTAAAATACTGTCCATTGTTAATATGAAGCCAAGGGCAAACGTTTTACGAATACTATTTAGCAGTGGAACGCCTTCCATAGTTAAACGTTTTAGGTATTGTTTTGTTTTTAAAAAAATATCTTCAAAATATTTTAAATTATTTGGCCTAATTGGTGCTTTAAAGCCTTTTCCAAAAAGATTTCTGCAGTTCAATATATCAAATATTCGGTGAATGGTTCTTATAAATTCGACAGTAGCATGACTGCCTTTGAATTTATCAACATTACATTTCTCTAAATATTCTATGGCATCTGCCACACCACTACTCAAAGTTTGAGCGGCAAGTCTTACATTCATTACCTGATTCTTATAATTTATGTGACGCAAAGTAAGAGAGTTTGCTAACTTTAATTTTTCTGAATTTTGAATTTCATCTAATTGTTTTATATATTCCCAGTTAATCGTCCCTGATTCAGGTTGCATTTTTTTTTTCGGCCAAAGCATTTCTTTCCAATTTCAACATGTGACAAATATCCAAAATACAGTACACATTTATGGTTTTATTACATGGATGAGAAAAGCATGGAACTAAATTGTCAGCAACAATATTACAACCTAACAGCTTATAGGTTGCAATATTGGCTTGGGCACCATCAGATGTAATTGATCTGACTATTATACCTCTCTCAAATAAGCTTCTTAAGCAAGAGATAATTAATTGAGTTTGTAAATGGGCATCAGCTTTATTTGTTAAAAAATAGGCTACTGGACATTTAAAATTATGCCCATAGCTTACAATTTGGAAAAATAAAGCCTCTGATGCTGGATTTTCCTGATCTACTTCAGCTATACCACCATAATTCACATTTCCCAAAAATTTTCCGTCACCATGGTCCCATATAACTTGCTTTCTAATTGACATACCATCAACTATTAGAGCACAGTTTCTTAAGTACTGCTTAGACCTAACTTCTGTCTTTAAAAAATCTAAAACCTCACCTAAAATACCTGGTTCACAATTAATACTACTCAACCATTTTCTAATAGTTCTACCATTAGGCAAAACAAAATGTTCTCCTAAAAATTTATACGCTTTTGGCGAATAAAAATAAATCGTATGCGCAAACTGCTTCATTAAGACTGAGTATCTTCTTTGACTCGGATTTACTCCTTCATCTTTTTGTTTTTGGAGTAGAACTAATTCCAATGGTAAACCTAAAAATCATAATAATATATCTAATTTATAATTGTTTAAAACAAATTTTATTCTCAGTATTACCTTCAAAGTATTTACTTAGAACAGCATCGAGGCTTTCATTACTATTTCCACTTTTCTTTATTTCATTAATGACATCTTTCATGTTGTGAATTTTAACATCCCTTCGTTTTACTTTCTGCTTTAGGGTTTTCACTTTTCGACGTAACTGTGTAATTCTGTTGTCAGGAACTGTTTGAGTTTCCTTCTCAGCAGAGGCAGCAGACGTTAAGGGTATGTCAATATCCATTAACATATTTTCAGTTTGGGAACTTGTGGTAGGATCGATCTAGAAAAATTTATTATTAATTCATTATGTTTACTAGTTACAGCAGAACTATATTATTTGTTAGTGATTATTATGTGTAAGTCCCACCTGTTTAAATATTTTTCTACGAGGAGGAGTACTTTTTGGCAACAAATGTTTGGGAAAAGAAAACACACTGGGTACAGCATCAGGTTTTAATAATTTGGCAGTCAATCCTGGCTTTGCAATATATTCAGTTGGAAGAAAGTGCTGGCCACAAAGCCTGCTCGTTTTCGATGGTGTCCAATTATCCCTACGAATAGCTTTAATCCATAGCTTTAGTATTTCTGGGCGTTTAAATGGAAAACTAAAACAATAAAAACGTGTTATAAATAATTCGATAATGATTGGGACTGTATATGCTAAAATCGGAAACATATTCTAAACCAAATTGTTTTTCAACTTACGTATGAAACGGAATTTTCCTCCCATCCTGTTCATTAGTGCATCCATAGGCAACACAAGAAATCACCATTGCGAAATAAACTTGGAAATAAACAAACACACTAACGCACAATATTGTATTTTTAACACTTCTTTCACAAGCTGCAGGTAACGAATACTATAGGCAGATTAATATATACCTATTTTTGTCGAAATTGGTTCTGATCAAATAAAAATCTACCTCAAAGCAGATAAAAATATTACAAACGAATAATTTATGCACACCACCACGTTTAACGTAACGTGTACGAGAGAGATAGATTGCCGTCAAATCAGGCTATCTTCGTTTATAGCCCCTGACACATAATCGTGCGATTTCGACAACGGTCGCAGCCGTTCCAGGTACGTAGTATGCAGTTCATTGCCTTTGACCGTGGATCAAAATTCCTTTCGAGGTTATCTATACAACGGCACGTGTGAAGGTAGCGGGCACATAGTGACCTAAATATGCTATCACAGGGTAAGTATCGAATTTATACAACGGTTTACTATCTTCCACATGAAATGTGAACTGGTTCTAAAATTTGCAAATATCTAATACAGACGAAGTTTGCTCTAAAGTACTCAGAAGTAAATGCAAATTTAACTGTATTCTGACAAGGGTTTTAAATTTCGTAAGATTTGAATTATGAATATTTCTGCACTCGTAGTCGTTATATTCGGAGACTAGCTTAATTTCCACGGAAAAACCCCAATTGAAAATCGCCGATACGCCAGCCAAGTTTTTTTTTTTTTTATTTAGTTTTTCTGCGTATTTACAACTAGTCTAATAGACTAACAAGCAAATGAGCTGACGTACATGGCATGTGGGGAGTTACACCATAAGGTGGTCTCCTGTTACTAATTTAATTAGTTAGATCACTAAACTTTGTCCGTTTTAAACGTCTTGTTACATTAACTATATTTAACAAGTCTGTCACTAATGCACTGGGATGGTCACTAATTCGGGCCTCGTACCTGCTACTGAAGTCTTGAATTACATCTTTAATCCATGGCATCTTCAGGTCATTGTGTAATATTCTGTTATTGATATACCATTCGGCGTTTGCCATTGCACGAAGTGTTTTACTTTGAAAGCGTTGGAGAATCTCTATGTTGGATGACTTAGCACACCCCCAAAACTGGATCCCGTAAGTCCATATCGGCACTATCACGGTTTTATACAGCAACACTTTGTTTGTCAAACTCAGTTGAGATTTCCGTCCAAGAAGCCAGTACATCTTCTTTACCCGGATATCTAATTCTTTCCTTTTGGTTTTTATATGTGTCTTCCAAGTCAGTTTGTTATCAAGATGTATGCCAAGATATTTGACGTCTTCTTTGTATGGTATACGAATTCCATTGAAGGTTACTGGACGTGGGTTAATTTTCCGAAGGGTGAATGTTATGGAAGTTGATTTATTTTCATTGATTTTGATTCGCCAAGTTGTTGTCCATCTTTCGAGAGTCACTAGTGTATTTTGTAAATTTGTTGTTGCTTGGATTGGGTCATTGTGGGAAGATAGTATGGCCGTATCGTCCGCAAAAGTGGCAATTACAACGTTGTCAGGAACAGGTAAATCTGCTGTGAATAGCTGGTATAATGTGGGACCCAGGACGCTACCCTGCGGTACGCCAGCTTGAGCAGGTTGGATTGGAGAACGGCTATTGTTTAGTTTGACTTGGAAATATCTGTTTTCTAGATACGACTTAAATAGCAGGTAGTATTGATAGGGAAGGTTTTTTTTGATCTTATAAAGTAGGCCTGGAATCCACACTCGATCAAATGCCTGACTTACGTCCAGGAACACAGCTGCACACACGCGTTTTTCTTCAAAATCTTTCTCTATACTATCCACTACCCTATGCACTTGTTCCAAGGTTGAGTATCTTCGGCGGAAACCGAATTGGTGTTGTGGGATTAGGTAATTTTCTTCCATAATAAGACTGAGTCTGCTTAATAGTGTTCGCTCAAATAGCTTAGAAAGTACCGGTAGCAGTGAAATCGGTCGATAAGAATCTGGCGATTGAACTGGTTTACCAGGTTTTCCTATGAGAATGACTTCCGCAAATTTCCATTGAATGGGATAAAATTGGGTTCGTATGATAGCATTAAATATTTGTGTTATAGCTACCAATGCTTTCTGTGGCAGCTGCTGAAGTAACTCGGCTGTGATGAGGTCGTAGCCTGGTGTTTTACGGGTTTTTAGGCATTTTATTTCCCTTTGTATTTCATTGGGTGTACAGTGCTTAATGGGCAGGTCGAGTTGAAGTGGCGCTTCAAGGAATTCAAGTATTGCAGAGTCGTCTATTGGATTTTTTGTTGATTCGTGTGGTTGGAAAGTCGCAGCTAGGTGTTCGCCAAATACTTTGGCTTTTTCTTCATCGCTGCGGGCCCAAGAGCCATCAGGCTTACGAATAGGCGGAATAGGAGTAATGGGTTGCTTCAGTTTTTTGGTTATTCGCCATAAAGAGTAATCATCGTGTTGTCTCGGAGATAAGTTGCTAATGTAGTCGCTGAATGTTTCATTCTTCTGTTCTTTTATTAGTCTTGTTAGTTGCATAGTTAGAGTGTTTAGTTTATTTTTATCACTAGGGTGTCGTGTTTGTTGCCAAATTCGTCTTGCTTTTCTTTTCTCAGCAATCTTTTGCCTGATCTTTAATGGGTAGTTGTTGGTAGTGCTGTTGCAGTTTTGCTGTAATTTTATAGGCGTGGCTGCCCAAGATGCGTGCTGAAGGATGTGCGTTAGTTGTTCTACCGCTGCCTCGATTTCTGTTGCTGTGTTAAGTCCCGATGGGGCCGATAGGTGATCGTTAACATGTTGTCTAAAAGCATCCCAGTCGGTATGAGTATTGTGTAAGTGTGGCCTTACTGGCTTTTTTATTATTGATATGCTCAGCGTACATATTATAGCAGAATGATCTGAGCTTAAGTCGTAACAGTCATTGATGTCAATATAATTTGGTGAGTAGTTGTTTGTAATGAAGAAATCTAAAGCATCTGGTAATTTGTTCAGGTCACTTGGCCAGTAGGTGGGATTACCTGTAGCTACTGCACTAAAGTGATTGTCAATGATGGTTTTATGTAGCTGCGTTCCTTTTGGATTGATTAGTCTAGAACCCCAGGAGGGGTGCTTAGAGTTAAAATCACCACCTGCTATAAATGTGCTCCCCAGTGTCCTGAAGAAGTATTCAAACTGATTTTGTGTTATTGCATGTCTGGGTGGGCAGTATACTGCTGAGACTACCATATCTCCAACATGGTCTTTAATTTTGACATTTGTAGCTTGTATATGGTTTGTTTCAAACTTATCCATTTCATAGTGTGATATTTTATTTCTAATGATTATTGCTGTTCCGGCGTGGGCTGTATTATCGGGATGACAGGTGTAGTAAGTTTTATAATTATAAATGTTTAAGTAGCTGTAGCTGGTGAAATGTGCTTCGGATATTAGCAGTATATCAATTTTTTGGGTATTGAGAAAGGCTTCTATTTCCAGACGGTGTTGTAAGAGTCCGTTTGCGTTCCATGTGGCTACTCTTAGTGAATCCATTAATTTGAAATTTTGTTTATCAGGTTTGTAAGTAGACTGAGCATCGTAGAATTCTGTTGCATTAACTGGGTGAACATAGCTTCGAATTTTGATAAAAATTGAGCCAGTGATATGTCATTATTGTTATTGTTTTGGATGCTGTTGAATGAGTTTGGTGTTGTCGTATGCTGTTGTCCCACAGTAGCTGCGGCATAACTTAGTGAGGGCCTGTACATTCTATTTGGTGCCATTGTAACCGTCCTTGGAGTTCGTGGGATTTGCATTCTGGTTGCAGCGCCAGCGTTGGTACTTCCTCTTGCAGACTGAAGTTGTTGGTAGATTATGCATCCTTTGTAATTGGCTGGGTGAGGGCCATCGCAATGTGCACACCTAGCAGGCGTGTTTTTGGATTTGGTGCATATCGTTGTATTGTGATCACCACCGCATTTTACGCAAGCGTATGGTTTTCTACAGTACTTTTTGCTGTGTCCATATGACTGGCAGCGGGTGCACTGGATTATGCTGGTTTTTTTCCTTGGTGGTTCGACAGTAATAATCATATTTTGTAGAGAATTCAGTCCATATATCTCCTTGTTATTTTTGTCGGGCTCTAAATCCACAAAGAATAAGGGAAGTGGTGTTTTTTCTACTCTTTGTCTTATGTTCATTAGGTTACGTACAATGTGCCCTTTTTCTTTCAGTTCTTCTTTTATTAGATTAGTATTTACTGTTGGGTGGAGACCTCTTATGACAACTCTAAATGCTCTTTCTTCTTTCGTTTGATATGTATGAAACACTCTTTTTTCATCATCGAGATGTTTTACGAGTTTCCGATATGTATCAGAGGTGTTAGTGTTTATCTTAACAGTATTGTTGGATAGTGTTTTAGAGCTGTATTGCTCGGCTTCTAAGATGTTTGTCAGATCTTTGATCATTGCATCGTAGTTAGCAACTCCGTGTATATATATTGGAGGGGGTTTGTTTAATTTAGGTTGTGGGTTATCTTTGCTTAATTCCATAACGTTGTCTTCTTGTGTGTCATTTAACACGTTAAATCTATTGTAATCGCTGGCTGGACTTTGCAGTTCTATATTATTATCAGCAGGTCGAAAAGACCTTTTTCTCTTTTTTATTATTTGCCATTCGTGTGCACTTGTTTGAGGTTGGTTATCATTTATTTCTTGCATTTCAGTTTCTGATTGCTGATTGTTGGGATTGCACGGTGTTGGATGGATTGATTGTGGGGTGTTACTATTTGCATAAGATGCATACGTTGGATAATTTTGATTTGGTGTTTGTTGCATATATGGATTGATGCATGGCATTAATGGTTGGTTTGTATACATTAATTGTTGTTGAGTGATGGGAATTTGTTGTTGATGAGCAATTGGCATTTGTTGTTGAAATGAATACATATTTAAAATGAGTAAAATAAACTCACAAGATAATGCGGGTCACTGGCAATGAAGTGAACGTGTAGATATCACGCGCGCCACAGAAACACATCCACTCGCCTGCGAGGCCAGCGGCCGAATCGCCAGCCAAGTTCAATTGTGAATTATTCGTTCTGTAAGATTGCCTGGATCGCTCGCCCACGAAATAAAGTTATTTCGATAACCCAAATATACAATTCGTATGCGAACGGTCGTGGCAAACTTTACGAAATTATAAGAATAAGGTCTGCACAATGCGATTGTCCAGAGTTGTGCTGAGCAAACTTATTGTTTTCAATTTACAAACGAATCCTAAAAACACAGTCCGAGCCCAGAGATGCGTTTATATAGGGAGGCACCTGGAGAAACTGAGTGATTAGTTCGAATTCTTCAAGTCGGTTTCTGGTCTGGAGATTGGCTGAGGGCCCTGGTTAAATTTGGTTGGCCCAGCTGACGAAGGCACGAGGCCTACCCCAGCGGAGGCCACGGGATAGACCTGGGGAAGCAGAGTTTTCGCTGTCGGGAAAGTAATCTCCTCGACCTCGCTGCGCGATTCTCATTTATACGGATGCGATTGACTCTCGGGTTTGATCGCGCATCGATGTGGGCCGTGACCGATCCTTCGTATTAGCTGCGTCAATAGTGGGGCTCGCGGTGATCCTCCGAGTTCGAGCGCTTTGAAAAATTTCCATTGTTGTAACGTTCATTGTTGGCCTAGACGAAAATTAAGCGCTATTAATTTTAAATTAATTTTGATCGCGCTTATTTGGAGTGAAACGTTACAATGTTAAAATGTGATAATAATTTAGTTTAATCTCGCCTGTTAATTAATTATGGCTGTATAAAATGAAATACAGCTGTTTAAAATGAGATTTAATATTTAATGCTGAAATAAATGGTTGAATGCCTTTTTTAATATTTATTGAACTGCAAAATCCAATGCACTAACTCACCGATAAAACATGATACTCGCTCAGGTGTGATCAGAAATGTGCTTTATTTTCAAGTTTGATCTGAATTTAACTGTCTCAATTCAAAGTTATTAGTTCAAATGCACGGTTCGGTAGGTCATATAATTGTCCAATTCACAGATGACACAAATAATTATGGCGGTGCAAGACTGCATATCTGAATGTTTTAAAACTAATGGAAATATTGTGAATAATGCTTTGGGTAAGTCATTTAAATTTTTCCCGCTCGGCAACTTATTCGTAATGGTTTTTAGAATGACGTCAAAAGTACCCGGGACTTCGTTGTTTCTAGATCACGCCACGTCTGGCATATGTTTTTAAAGCGTCGCTCTCGCCAAATCTGCGCAATTTACCCAAGCCACGCTATTTTTGGGAAAACCAAAGCAAATGGGCCCTGGGATACATGCTGACCGCCTTCGGGAAGATTTGATGTTGGATTTTAATGCGTTTCCCGATTCTGAATGCATAAATTACAGCTCATTTCCTAACTGGAAACTTTTGTCGATGCTGGTCGTGGAGCCGCTGTTGATATTTCAGCCTGTGGGACTGCCCTCGTCGCTGCAAAAGGTGGTCAGGACGTTCCTGCAGGCTGGTACTGTGCCCTGGGCAGTTGTCCTCTGCTCCCCGATGAATTTTTAACTCGTAGATGGGGCTCGAAATTATGACGTGCTCGCTGCCGAACACCTTCGAAGATCGGATGGAGAATTTTTGTAAATTTTGTTGCTGTAAACAGCTGTAAACACTGGTACACAAAGTTGGGCACTTCAGGAATAAAACTCAACACTTTTTGACTGGTAAAATGCTTATTTAATATTAAAAAATTGTAGTTAAAGTGGAGCGAATTTCTTACAAACATCAAATTAATTTAATCTCAATTGTTCTCCTTGTTTCCTAAACAAATTAGCATCACGTTGCCATGGATATTTGAATTGTTTTTTGTTTAAAGAAATTAGTTGTGATTATTAACAGTTACAATTGGAAGAAAATTTGATACTTAAAACTAAAATTAACATTTCTTAAATCTATGTTATTGTCTTTTAATATTATAATTTTAAATTGTTTCTTTGCGTTGCACTTACAAACGTTATTTTAAAAGTCACTGCTTTGCTCTGTTGCACTTTGCTTTTAAATGCACTAATTATTGAGTTCAGCACTTTCATGTCCCTCGCCACAATCTGTTGCCAATATTTATCAATTGCTTTCCTGCAAATTCCTTCTATTCTGCTTCATATCGGTTTACCTTTACCATCTTATGCTTTGACTTAATAAACTTACGCAGCGTTCAAGTTGCAGCCAACAAAACATTTGTGTTAAATAAATTTTATGCGGTTTGGCTTTGCATGTGTTTATTTTAAATTATTAATTCACGAGCCTATTCAAAACCCCCAGAACATGCCTTGTCTTAGCATGCCTTTCTCTATTAATTATCGGTTCTCGCATCTCATTCTCAATGCATTTACGATTTTACTGTTGTTTAACATTGCAGTTATTTAAAATACCTCAACTCTGTGCTTATTTGAATCAGTCGATTATCCTGCACTGCAGTCAGAGCTAAGTGGTGGGCTTAATACCATTACAATATATATATATATATATATATTTGCTATGGTATTTAGCCCTCAAATCGGCTCTGATTGCAGTACAAGCAAATAGCAAATTAAATCATTAAAGCACAGAGTTGTAATAATGCAAGCATCTGAGAAAATTCACATAAATTGCCAAATCATAACACTGGTATAATTCGCCAATGACATTGATTATATTTGAATGGGCATAGAAATATGGAAGCTCAAATTCCGTGTATTGGGTTTAGCAATATAATTTTAATCGTAATATAATAGATTTGCACAAACTAAAAGCCGAATCTAAATTAATTAAGAACTGGCACAAAAAGTTCAAGTTAGACACAGCTTAAAAATGGAAGCGTAGAAAGTAAAGTCATTAGAGAATGGGTAGCAAATGAACATTTTTAATAAAGGTGAGAACAAGAATGACTAGAAGAATAAGGCAAAGAACATAGAAAAGCCAGGCAAGTCATTTATTACATGAAAATACAAGACTTGGGGATTTGAAGAGATTGAAATAGCAAGAAATTAGATGGAATTCAAATAAGCAAGAAATTAGACAACGTTGGTGGATTAAAAAACTAGTCAGTGTAGTGATAAACAATAGGCATTTAAGTGTGGTAAAAAAATCAAGTGAGTGGCGCATAAAAAAACGTTGAGAAATAAACATTTCCAAAAGACAATAATTCTAGTACATAAGAGATTGTAATTAACTGATAAAATTTTGTTAAATTAGATTATAAGTTATGTTTTTGTACCTGGTTGATTTCCTACAATTCAAATCTGTAGACAGTGTTTTGTCAATTACGACAGGAGAGCTTTTGTTTTCAATAAATTGGTAAAAGTGCTTGGTTTTTGCTCTATCTTTAATTATAAAAATTTCATAGAAAGCATAAATTGACATAAAAATAAATAGCACCATCGTGATCAGCACGTGTTTGTGTACCAGCACGAATAAAGGCAGGTTTTTCTACGACCGAAAGTGAAATTTCCTCCGACTGCCTTCGACGATCCCAACGGTGGCTGTTCCGATCATCACGACAACCATCATATGAGGGGTTCAAGGCGTGCCAGCAGTTCAACGGGGTTAGCAGAGGGAAGCACGAGCCGTCAGCCAGCGTTGCAGCATCCAGAGGGCTTTGCAGCAAGCTAGGAACGCAAAGGGGCCCCAACGAAGCCCAGCTACGACAACCAAAGTGAGGTTAGTAGTGTAAAATTTCGACTCGCGCAATCGGCGTGAAAATTTGGGCATACCTTAATTACGACCTGGAGAATAAGAAAATCATAGCGGTTCATGGGGATGGCGAGGTATTTTCCCAGGATTTTCAATTAAAATCGTCAAGTGGAGTCCCATAAAACAAAATGCGAATACGGCGTCCTTTTTAAGAATGCACCAATAGCTAACGATCTGGAAAAACAAAGGAATACATAGAGGCCACTTGAAGGCAATTATTCAAAATCTTACCATCAAAATTTGTTCATTTAATTGTTAATAAGTCAATTTCACACGCGAGCTGAGATAACGAGAACTTGGTGCGATAGAATTGACATTTCAGTTTAACAACGGCACATCACGCCTACATTTTAGACATTCTGCCTACAGTTCAGAGGCGTACCGTAAAAATTTTAACTAGGAAAGTTTAGGAACCCAAGACCTGAGTTTTTGAGTTTTAATGTCATGTCTCTGTTTTATAATTGAGCTAGCGAAGTTCGTAAATCAGATGAATGGATTAGAAAAAGGGCAAACTACCGTAAGAGTAATTCTCAATTTTGGCGTTCCCAACGAAATAAATTAATCAGTTAGTTTGATTTAGCAAGTGGTAGAATTAAATCAAATATTGTGTGGTGACTCTTTTTATTTATTACTTTAACTATAAACCTACAAATATTATATTATTGGTATAGGGTCATTGCAATAGTCAGTATAAATGAAATTCCAGCTAGGAGCCCACTATTTTTAATTTTACGTAATTTTTTCCGAAGGTGTGTCATAAGAGCCCGGCAAATCACAAAAGGTGCACAATGTGGTGATAGAGATGCAAAGATTACAGTTGGATATTTTAGGAGCGTCTAATTCAAGATGGCCAGGAAGTGGAAAATTTACAAATAACAATGGTGTAATGTACTATTCTAGCCATAAATATGAAGTAGCCCTTATAGTAACGAAATAAGCGAATAAATTAGTAACCAAATATAATAACTTATGAAAAAAATGACAGATGTTGCAATTTACCAACCTTCGTTAATGTATTGAAAATGAATTTTGCTAATTTTCAAGTCTGGCATAAAATTTACAAAATCTGAAAAAATTACAAGGGATAGAAATAAAAAAAAAGTTTTAAAACAGTTCACGTCTGTATTATTATTGTTTACTATACGCCACGCAAAACGTTATTGCTAAGTTCTGCTGCATATCAGATCATTAATAAATAATACGTACTATGGTTTTGAACCTCTTCAGCATCTTGAAACGTTAATATTAATTTGTAATTAGATAAAGATGTTGAATTCGATATTACATTCACTTTTTTTATATAACTTTAGAAGATGTATTGCTCATATGAATCATTCTTATTATTACATTTATTAGCTATTTTAAAGGAGAATTCCAAGCTATCCGATCGGCGGCTCCACATATTATTTTTCATAGTTTATTTTGTTTACTCGTGAAAGTGCTTTAATAGCAAATATAAGAACTGGAGCGAAGATGCTTCTATTCGGAGAAATGGGGCAGTGTGGAAAAAGGGTTAGATGTGAATAGACCTTTGAGTTGTTTAGTCGATATGTATCTTTAGTTTGGTGTTAATTGTTCAATACATATCGAGATACATATATTTCAAAAGGATTTGCTGTTTGGGGAGCTTTTACATTGTCTAAAGTAAGTACCTTTGCATTTTCCGTACATATGTATATGTATTTATATTTTTAAAGTCCTCATCAATTTTTTTCATTACAATCCTAACATCCCAACCCTGTCAGTGGCCACTATCATTCTGCTAATAAGTGCAGCGCGGCAATGACCTTAACCCACGAAATATTATTCATGTTAGAAGAAAATACAATCCAACACGCTATTGACTATTGACTTGCAAATTTACAATTTCACAAAGAACTAGAATCAAACAATGCACGTTTTCTTTCTTTATAAAAATTGAGAAAATAAAGTAATCCTCCTTCACAATCACATCCCAAAATCTCTTAAAAATACAATCGACCAGTAGAAAATTTCCAAACAGCGAATTTCACCCAAATATTGATTTTAAGGTTTTTCTTATAATTCTAACGTTTTCCCCATTTTGGATCCCCCAAATCCAACTAGGCCGCAAAACTTCCATATCCCGAATATCGGCCCGTAGAAAGTCTCCAAACAGCGAATTTCACACAAATATTGATTTTAAGGTTTTTCTGATAATTATATCGTTTTCTCCATTTTTCTACCCCCAAATCCACCTACGCTGCAAAACTCCCACATCACGACTACTCTTAAAACATACAATCGATCAGTAGAAAGTCTCTAAACAGCAAATTTCACACAAATATTGATTTAAAGGTTTTCTGATAAGTATAACATTTTCCCCATTTGGAACCCCCAAATCCACCTAGGCCGTAAAATTCCCATATTTTAAATTCTCTTAAAATATAATTAACTATCAGAAAATTTCCACACAGCGATATTCACACAAATATTTATTATAACGTTTTTGCAACCCCCAAATTCAACTGGACCGCAAAATTTCCACATCCCGAATATACTTAAGAAATACAATCGACCAGTAGAAGGTCTCCAATCAGCGAAGTTGACAGAAACATTCATTTTAAGATTTTTCTGATAATTATAACGTTTACCCCTTTTTCCTACCCCCAAATCCACCTGGACCGCAACAGTCGCACATCCCGAATTCTTTTAAAAAATAAAATCGACCAGTAGAAAGTCTCCAAACAGCGCATAACAGCGAATTTCGCACAAATATTAATTTGAAAGTTTTTCTGATAATTACAACGTTTTCCCCATTTTGCAACCCCCAAATTCACCTCGGCCGCAAAATTCGCACATCCTGAATTCTATTAAAAGATAAAATCAAAATCGACCATTAGAAAGTCTTGAAACAGCACATTTTACGCAAATATAAATTTTAATTTTTTTCTGATAATTATAACGTTTTCCCTATTTTGCAAACCCCAAATCCACCTGGGCCGCAAAATGCACACATTCCGAATTTTCTTAAAAATTAAAAACACTAGTAGGAAGTCTCCAAACAGGTCATTTCACACAAATATTAATATTATAGTTTTTCTGATAATTATAACGGTTTTCCCCATTTTGCAACCTCAAAATCCACCTGGGTTGCAAAATTCCCACATCCCGAATTCTCTTAAAAATGCAATTGACCAGTAGAAAGCCTTCAAACAGCGAATTTCACACAACTATTAATTTTAAGGTTGTTCTGATAATTATAACGTTTTATTTATTTATTTAATTCGCACTCAGCCAACAGCTGTTAGGCCAATTATAGGCGTCGCTGTGCAGTTATCAGAACTTCCAACCCCACTAACGACTGTCATGATGTTGTTATGACCGCCGGGACCAATCTTTTTTCCGTGATAGGCGTACCACGAGGCGCCGAGAGATGCAGTCGTGGAACTCCCATCCAAGTTCTGACCAGAGAGAATGTTGCTTAACTCTGCTGATCGAACGTGGACGCTTGTTCAAGCTACACCACTCGGGACCTGTTTGCAAAATTCCCACATCCCGAATTCTCTAAAAAAATGCAATTGAACAGTAGAAAGCCTTCAAACAGCGAATTTCACACTATTAATTTTAAGGTTGTTTTGATAATTATAACGTTTTCCCTATTTTGCAACCCCCAAATTCACCTTGGCTGCAAAATTCTTAAAAACCCACAGATTCATCCATATACTGCCGCAAACAAAATTCCATTTTTTTTCTTTCCCCATGTTTATGCGAACATCTAATTTGCTTCAAATGCACCTCAGTGCCCTTGTAACTTCCCCCCGGTGCATCGCAGACGTCAAAATCTAGCGCGTACGATGAGCGTTCTTTCATGCTCTTTCCAACAAGCCCCAAATCACATTTGGATCTTTCAAAAAGTATGCGATGTAACAGCACCGAACGCTTTCGTGTCCAAAAAATCGTTTTAACCCCCGCATTTTCGCCCCCGTGAATCTTACATTTTTACAAGCTCTCCAGAAAGTTCGCACTTGTCGAGATCTTCACAATGACACCAACAACATCCACCTGCAATACGTACAACTTGCAAAAATTTGCGAGAACTGCGCATTTTCCAAGCGTCACACAAATCGCTAAAAGAGAAACGCTGGTCAAAAACACTTAGTTCAAATTACCAGAATGTAAGTTCTATACGTGGATGTCTTCTAAGCACATATAAGAGCGAATAATTAGATATCACATCATAATTCTTTCTGCCAAAACACACCTCGGAGTTCACGTAAGGTCACACCACCAGATCTAGTAGCTATTAAAAAGACACCATAAGGGCAAACACTAGATTGAAAACAGTTAAAAGAGAATGCGATGAGAACAGAAGTAATAAAAGTATTTAAGATAATACTATACTAAATAACACAAATTTAAGAAAAAATTGTTATGTCACTACGATGTGGGACAATATCAAGAACGCTGTAATGCAAGCAGCAGATGATGAATTAAAACTAAGGAGATAAGAAAAAAAGGAACCTACCACGTCCAAAACACACCGGTTAATGGAAGAAAGACGTAGAATTAAAAACCAATATATGGCAAAATATAGAGATATACTACATTGATTAGGAAAAAAACAAAAAAGCTAAAGGAAAATACGTGTAAAGAAATAAAATCATTGGAAACAAATCATTATGCATCTAATGTATACAAAAACGTTAAAGAAGTAGCAGGTCTTGGTAAAAAAACAATAAGGTTTATTCACGTAGAAAGTGATATTATCCTAAACCCTCAACGAACAAATTAAATTGGAAAAATATGTAGAAGAACTATTTGGGGACAAAGAGCAGAGCTAAAAATGAAAGATGTTGAAATAGGTGCAAGTGGAATAACAAAGTAGGAGTCGAATCATGCAATTAAGAACATGAAAGATTCCTATACACATGATTCCAATTTTCGATGGATGTGGAGATACAACTGTTTGAATGTTGATTTCTGAGGCTTTAACTGCCATTGTCATTAAATAACAAACGACTTCCGGGATTGGACCGTGTCATGATTGAGATCGAAGAACTCAACGTTTCGCCCACTTTCGTAAGGGGTTTGATTGTTATCCATAAAATGCATTACGAAATGTATTAAGAAAAACCAATTAGTTAGTGATTGTAACAATGCCGGTGTTAACAGATATAAGCATTTGAAGAAAATAATTAAGGATGCCTAAATATAAAATCAGAATGCGATTTCTAAAATGTTATATCTTTCCTCATATATGGAATGGAGGCATGGACCCTCAAGAAATGACACATAGATAAAATACGGGCTTTTAAATTATGAATCTAAAGGCGTATGTTGAAGGTATCATGAGTGGACAGGAGAATGAATGAATATTGTCTGTTTCAAATGAATAAAAAATGAGAACTGATGAACACAATAAAACGACGAAAATGCCATACTTCGGTCACGTTATGCGAGGCGAAGAGTATATTCTGGTGCAATTAATTATGCAAGGAAAAATTGCAAGAAAGAGGAATGTAGAAAAACGACTAACCTCATGGCTAAAAAACTTGCGAAAGTGGCTTTGTTGCTCCTCCGTAGAATTATCTATGGCAGCAGCATTGAAAGTCAGAACTGCTATCGTGATAGCCAATCTTCGTTAGTAGAAGAAGAGAAGGAGCAGGCTGCTGCCATAGGAAAGAATGGCTGTTTTTCTCGAAAACTGAGCGTCTCCAGCGAAGAAATTCTTGCAAAAACAGACTGTGGAAAGGTACATAAAATTTTGTGTTTTCAAAACCTTGTCAATAAAATTTGATCCAAGCAAAATCTCGACACGTGACATCGACAAAAAGCCGACAGGAAGTGACAAAGCCGAGTTCAGTAAAGACCAGTCTTCAAAAATTTTACAGGGGTTAGGTAAGAAAGTTAATACGTTTTTAAATATTAGTGGACAACCACATAGCATACCTAAGAGGAACTTCTCGTAGATGCCTAAAGTCACGCTACTTATTTTTCGGAAGTTCCGCGCAGTGATACTCGCTTTAACCGTGTGTGGTTGGTTGGCGCTAAGATGCTTTAACGTTAGCAAAGTTAAAAAACCCCGCCTTTCACTTCCCGACTTTGAAGGAACCGTTACGTGCTGGGCAGTCGGATTTTATGCCTTCTACAAAATTGAAGATGAAATTTTGTTGCTGTCACCTGTAAGTGCTGTATTTATTGGACAACAGAGGTTTTACTTCGACATTTATAGTTTAATAGTAATTTTTATCCTTTCTTCCGCTGTTATACGTAACTATTCCTGAACCATTATGCCAAGTACTGTCGCTCTCGACAGGGGGTCCTTAAGCCCCCGACGAGTTTTGCTTGTCTATGAAAATATTATTTGTCATTAAACTCAACTATTGGCGAATACTTTAACAACGTTAGTTCCGACAGGGCTTTCCAAGCCGCCTCAAGTCTTGTTAGCTTGTGTAATACTATTTACCGTTACTCAGTAACTTTTTGTGCATTACGTTTCGTGGGTTTTTTATTTACGATTATGTGTTACCTGTGTTAAATGTTTGAATCCTTTTACGTTGTTTGTAGTTGATATTATATTGCTACTTATTATATTGTACGTATATCAACTTATGACAATATTGTTGACCATTATATATATTGCTCCACAAATGAAGGACCACCCATAAAAATTGTATTTGTTACATTACGACATAAAAAATATATACAAAAGTTTTTGATTTATAGTATACTCATAATCAGCACAGCTAATAGCACTATCCTCAAATATTAACTGAAGAATTAACAAAATCATATTTATAAAATTAAAAAACAATAAAATTCTAACAAAACTATATTTCACAAAAATAAGAGGAAAAACAAAAAAAGGATATTAACGGTTCTTTGGGTCTCCTCGGAACGTTTAAAAATGTTTGGCAACGATTTGGAATACTTTGTATGCAATGTGATATCAACATTTGGGAAAAATTCAAAATTTTCAAATGATAATATTTTATTAATGGACATAGTTTTATTTAAACCAAATTATGAAAAGCAATGCTTTTTATAGTGACACAATCCTGAAAGGTTAGCAAAACCGCCATGACGTTCCTTTCGAAAAATATTTAAAAAAATTGAACCAATATATGCAAATAGTCCAGTTCATTTGTGGATCAGTATATATATTTTTTACGATATGTATCTTTTAGTTACTGCAAACATATTTATGACCAGGTCGTTAATTGAGTTTATTTCAGATTAGTGCGATTTTGACTATGCTTTTGTGTTTATGATTGTTCGCTTCTGGGCATATTTTGTTGTATTAAATATTCATTGATGCCTTTGGTAATATTATGCCGTCTCCGCTGTAGCTCGTCGGTACTCGAATGAGCCCATGATAGTTTGGAAATCATTTAGAATATTATGATATCATTTGAAGTGGTAAAACTCTTATAGGAACTTTCTGGATAGCTGGCGCACTCTAGCACTTCAACAGCTTTTTCTTCCGAATTTTCCTATTGCAAGAATCGCCGTCAATTCTTTAACAAATATACAACCATATTGCAAAATTACAGCAGTATCCAATATAATAGCATCTCCAACTGCACATATACTTTTTGCTTCTTTGTTATGTACCCTTCTACCTCGTCATTATAATTTGACGCTCACCAAGCAAATCAATATTTTGTTGAAAGGTTTCCATTATATTCACTTGTATTGGAAATTAACGTTGAAACGTTGTATTCGTCCATCTCTAATAGCAGAAGCGCTAAGGAATAGTAATTTTAGCGGGCGAAAGGCTTTAGGCTCAAGTTTTAATGATTGAGTAAAAAGGGCTTAAGTTAATTAAGCAGCCTCGGTGCGCGGATTGTAACTGTTTCACCTTGGAGGCGTCAAAGAAGCAAATAAAAGCGCAGCTCCAATGCCAATGCTCTTGTATCCGAAGATTCGTATAATCAGTTTTATTCCCCTAATATATTCGGCGAACGCCATTCATCTTAAGTAATTTGCCTCGTTTTCTTCTTCGGTTCAAGCTGTTTAGCAAATTCCACTTCGAGAAAGTACAAATCTCTACTGCATCAATCATCTGCCGGCAAGGCTCTGTGCAGACTCATCAGTATTAAAAAATTCCCATTTCACTCCCGCTTTAAAGCCAATTTACATGCTCGAACGTATTCGGGTCAGAATTAGAGATTTTTTCATTAAATCTAGTAACCGTGCCTTCACTTAAGCGCCATTAATAACTCAAACTGTGAACAAATGTAAATATAATTAACCCACATTTCTTTGGCGGGTGCTAGTCCTAGCATTTTCGTAATTCGCTGGAGATGCATCGCTACTGGAAACAAAAGGGGATTTCTATTCCGCGGCTGGGAATGGATATAACAATATAATTTACAAAAGGGAACAGAATCTCCTATTATAAAACTAACCCACGTTCCTTTGCTGTACCTTCCAAATATACAATGCATACTGTGCTCCGGGGATTTCCAGTAATCCAATTAGGATCTCCTTCACAGACTTCCTTTTTCAAAAGGGATTTGAATATTCTCCTGGAATGGATTTTTTATTGTTTGCCATAAAACTGTGATTCTCGAATATTTTGCTCGCCAAACCACTGCGAATGTACAAATTCTTTCTGGGATATGATAATGAAGCTTATATTTTATTATGGTTTCACCTTAGTAGGTAGTTAGGCCGTTCTATCTTTTGGGGGTATCTCAGGGCGTAGGGAGACGACGCTGAATTTATTTAGTTTGTAACTGCACCGTTTTAGCTTGTTAAATTATAAAAATTGGTTGTATTCGCGTTATTTGATTTGATGGATTCGGACAGCGTACAATGAATAGTTGGAATCATGTATGTACAGTATAGGTTTAAACAACTAAGAATTAATTAACTATTACATAGGTGCTATGACAAAAAACTTGACAAATAACAGTTTCTAGATAACATTCAGTAAGGATATTTAATATTAGTTAGCAATCTAACACATTTGAACTAATATACTAGTAACAAGCGACTTCCGCTATTGGATCGTGTCATTATTAACGTCGACGAACTCAACGTATCGCCCACCTGCGTAAGCGGCTTCATCACGAGAAAAGCAAAAGAGCACCGTAACTCAACGTGTAAACCACACCAAAACTCTTGCAAGGGCAGTAATAAAAGAGCACACTAAATCAAACGTGCAAACTACGCCAGAGGTGAAATTCTTCTAATGATGGGGAGGAGAAGGCGAGAAGTTAGAGGTAAGCGCCATCGCGGTTGAGTGACAGTGGGCGGGGCTTAGAAATTAGCATTTAAGAATTGCACAGAAAATGGGGACAAAAATATGTGTAATTGAAACTTACAGCTTTACGGATAAGATCAGTATTCTAAAGTAAATGCGGCTATTTTGACTTCATCCGCAATTGTGATTTGAATCATTAATCGAAATCACCTTGACTTAAATTAAGATTTATTTTGAGTGACATAAGTTGCTGTCAGAAAATATGAATGCTCTGTATCTGTAGTGATACATATTAAATTTTCCTCCATGCAAGATAAGAAATTTGGCATTTAAAGATACAAACTGATATGTTGCTAACGAATAAGTGCTACCAATATAAATCTAGTGTTTCACCTAGTTCCAAAACGACTGTAGCAACAGTGAAATCTAATCAAATATTAAATGAATTCTGTGCGCCCAATTCAATGCTACAGTATTTAAATTAACATATACCCAAATAACACGTAATTGCAAACTACAATAATTAACACACCAAGTAGAACTCGAAGAAATCTGAAGGATCCCTGCCGAATACCTTGGCACAACGACGCTTTGAGCATAACGTGCAATAACACAAATTAAAACTTACATAGGTAAATAAAACTTGAAGAGATTTGAGGGCAATTACATTTATTAATTATTCCATTCTGTGTATTATACATGGTGTCTAAATATAACGGCCATCCACTACAGGAATCTCGAAAGACAAAATTCTGTTTCATCTTGACTAAATTGTATTAAAAAATGTATCTATGCCTCCAAAGTTGGCGTTAAAGTTTAATTAAAAGTCATAATTTTTAATAGGGATCGTTTCATATCAATTTTATGAATTTTAACAATGGAGTGGGATGTGTATTAGAAAGATGGGGGTGGCTTATCAAAATACTTTTTTTCTTTGCCTTGAAACAACGCAATGCACCACGCAGTGATTGTTAAACAAGTGATTTATAACATTAAAATAGATTCGAAGTTTTAAACCGAACAGGCGGAATTTGTTAAAATAAGAGGGTCCTCACTCTAAGCCAAATCACTTTAAAATGCAGAGTAAACCTCTCACAGTGGTAATTTTCATCATTGGGTACAAACAGATGCTTCTTTTTTTTCTTCCTCTTATTGTAGGCCAGTGTCCTGTTCTTAACCTCAAAGTGGTTCTCTAAGCCCTCGTAGCTCGTAAGTAGTGTAGGTGGTTAGCCTTGTCTGTCGAACGTGATGAAAAGTTCCCTTGTTAGGCAAAGTTTTTGATTGTGTAAATTGGAGGCAGTTGTGGAGCATTCTATTAGAAACTGAATTTAATCTTTCTTGTCAAAATCTCTATGAAGCTAATTCTTCCAAAGTAACCCTAAATAAAACACCGAAACGGCCTCCATCGTTGCTGTTCAGAAGGAAGTCTGTCAGGGCTACATCCTGGTACTACACCGATTTAACATTTAGTACTAGCAAAAAGTGCAAATACGAAGTTGACATAGATGGGAAAAATAGAACTTTACCGAAACAATACTAAACGATTAGGTAAAACAATGGTATTGTCCCTATACAAGATGTCTCAAAATATACCAAAAACATTTCAGGAATCAATTGGCAAATATATTTAGAGTTGTAAAGTAAGTAAACATATTGTAATGGCCGCCCACTACTAATTAATTGCTTCTATTAATAAAAATACCTAGAGCCACCATACATATTATTTTTAATTCTGGGTTCGTCACAAATCAGATAACTAATTTTGGTTCTCAGGGATAATTAAATGAGCGGTCTAGTGATATGCTTGACCTGAATGATCGTACGCCCCTATTTATAATGTAATCTACTTGCAACTTGAATTATTGTTGGCTAACTCATAGCAGAACAGAGCTCTTATTCAAGGTCTGGGTTCACAATTTTAGATTTAAAATTTTGATCGCACGCCTATGGTGCGTAGGTCAAAAGCAACCTAAATGCTACAACGGAGCTAATCTGTCATATAATTTTACGTCTTTATGAAAAACTAGCAAATGCAGATCATTTTCGTGTTTGTGATATGAATTACTACTCAATAAGCAAATTAAATAGGTAAGTTTTCTATTTTCCCGCTTTCTTATAGCGTCGGTTGATCGTGTTTTGTTTCTAGCCAAAACCCTCCACTTCGTTGATTCGAAATAATGACGTCAAGGAATCCTAACCTCAATTCTGGACTTCTAAATTCTCAATTTGAAGCTACTGAAGCTATTAAATCGCCGTAAATCTGCCAAGCAGCGATGCTATTCCACTCCCGGGTAGGTTTTACGGTGGTACAATTTTGCTTCACAACTAAACTTGCAATTTTTCCAGGTGCTGTCCGATGATGTCCGGAGAGATGATAATGTGCCAGATCTTCTCTCAGCGAGCAGGAACCGTAGTGCAGGCCTTGGAGGAGCTGGACTGGTGTGCCGCCGATGTAACCACGTAGTCAGGAACCTCGGAAACCGCCTCTTGCTGTTAAACGTAGGCCAAAATAGGATGGCGAACGTCCCTCGGAAGCCGTTGTGGATCGGAAATATTTTGTAGTGGCCGATTTTAAAACCCACACTTGTGCTTGAACACTGCTATGTCGTGAACACTCTGGTAAAGTTTCGGAGCTGTATTTTAATATTTACTATATAAAAATTAGATTTTTCTGGGAGAATAAAACTGGGATGTCAGTAAAATTATTTTATTTTTAGTTGTTATTAACAATTGCACATCAATACAAATAAGAAATCAACTCTGTTCAATTGACCTTTTTAACAAATAAATTCTTAAAATCTAACTAATTTTACAATTCTACCTTATTTACTAAATTGTCCTTTGATTTTTGTAATCATTGTCTTACATTATCACTCTCGTTGCACCGTTTTAAATGTCTTTTCATTCACTTATTGCACTGACTCATGTTTCTTTTCGCGCACATCCTCTTTTGATCACTTCTGAATTCAATTAAAAGTCCATTTCATTGTTATACTTGCTAATCAATAAACTGTTTGTAAATTCAGCAAATTTCCAATATTGTTGTTCCATTTTTTTTTATTTATGATTTGCCTTTAGCTTTGACCTCACTTCGTGCTCGTTGCACCCT
Organism: Agriotes lineatus; assembly: GCA_940337035.1. Classification (NCBI taxonomy): domain Eukaryota; kingdom Metazoa; phylum Arthropoda; class Insecta; order Coleoptera; family Elateridae; genus Agriotes; species Agriotes lineatus. The sequence goes on from CALNHX010002794.1 coordinate 106,398, forward strand.
GCTTTGCCTTCCTCCACATTACCTTATTATGATATGCTCACAGAGAATTGTTATTAATGAATTATGACTTGCAAAATACCCTCGACCAGCATTTACTAATTATTTTCATAATTGATTCATTCTTACAAATTTACATTGATTAAATAGAACATGAATCCAACCTCTATCATTTGAGCTCTGCCTTGTTCTTTATGTTAGGAGAATTAATTTCTTGATTACTTGCATAGCTTTGCACATATTATTCCTAAATTCAAGTCTGATTAATTTTTATTTAATTGCAATTAGATGCCATTTCTCAATGTAAGCTTGTCTGAATTATTCATTATTTTGTTGTGCTGTTAGAAGTGAGACTTAAGACCATCTCAATATATCCTAAATGCAACCGTTAAAGAGTTATTCTCGGCCCAGATTATTTTCAAACATGGAATACGCAGATATTGTGTATGTGTATTATTTGTGGGATAGCAAAGCTTTAGTAGAGCAAGAAAAATTCATAAAAAGGTATCTTAACAGCAGATTACCTACACGTGAAATTGTTACTAATTTGTATCGGTCAATAAAAGAAAACGGCGCATTTTAACCAAGGCATACTGCTGGCCAAGGTATTGCTCGTATACCCGTAAACAATGAAGATTCAATTCTTAATCTATTAGAAAAATATCCGACGTTAAGTGTGCCGAGAATTTCTATAAATAGATACTAAAATATCCAGAAATCAGGTGTAGTATAAGCCATTATTTTACTATAACCCACTGTTGTGTTCTTCATTGGGTTTGGAGAACAATAAGAAGGGAGCGTTCCTATACGTACTATTATCAAAGAGTTTAAGCTTTGGGCAACGATTCAAAACCTCGTTTAAGATTTTGTAACTCAATTCAGAAGCATGAAGATACCCTGCACCCTGCTTAATGTTTTCCGGACTAAGACGGCTGCCTTACGAGAGACGGAATTTTATTTTCATAATTTTCATCAATGGGTAAGCGAAAAGCCTCATTTAAGTAACGGTATCATTATCAACAAAGATTTAGTGTGAATATGGTGGCTGGTACCATAAATGATCGTATACATGGATTGTTTAAAATACCACAACGTTTGGCTGCCAATATTACTGGAAGATGTCTATTTAAATATTAAACATGAAATATGGTACGAAAACCATAAAGCAACATTAGATTTTTGCATCAAAATATTCTATAAGTACGTACATTTTCAGAATCGTTTTCAATCTTCTTATATACACGGCGCAGGAGACCAACTATTACTAACTTCACTCTATACACAACTTTGAATCGTCCGATGATAACGCCCTTATTTTTGCTAAAATATCACTTCAAAGTGTTGTTTGCAAGCCATGGGAATCATTTCGTTCCAAGTTGAAAACAACCATTACATTGGTGGTGGAGTTTAAACATAACAGTGTGACATCCTTATATTTGGCTAGAAATGTTGTGACTATCTGCATTATTCGCTAGCTGCAGTCTTAATGTGAACAAAATGTTTATGTATCGTACCTTTAATCATTATACTATTATTGGCAGCATCACAAAATTCAACAACGGCGGACCAAAATGAACAACAACTTTCTGGTAAATTGCTGAAAAAGTCATGTGCCGAATTAAGCGAAATCCGAAAAAGCAAAGCGCAACATCGTCTTTTCGTGTAAAAATTTTTTCACCGTTCAGCAGTACGTGAACAAAGAAAACGACAGAATTTGGTGGGAAAGAAAGTCCAACGATAATCTGGAGCAATGAGTTGCAGTTAGAAGGTAAACATTAGCTGTTGTCATGGTTTGGGTTTTCTTGACCGCTGAAGGTCGTCCTTTTCTCGTTCTCTTCTACCGGGGCTTTAAGGTCAAACACACTATTTACCGCAAAATGTCTTAAAGGAAGCATAGATACCATGGGCAAAGAATATGTACATAACTGAACAAGAAGCGACACTCGACAGAGTGGGGGCAGGGCATTTTCCAGTGCGCAGGTTTACTAGGAATATGGCCGTTATTTATATTGTCAGCAAGGCAACGGGTCAACGTGCTCAGTTACGCGGCAGTTACGCTTTGATTGTAGTAGTTACTCGTGTTCATTGGATCTAGTTTGAGTTGGAATTCACTTTTCTATAAATAATTGATGCATGTATAATAGCTGCCAACTTCTTTACTTCTATGTAAATATTTACTTATATAATTATCATGTTTGTTTTGATATCTGTTAATCAAAAATTACTACAATCTGTAAAAATCAATTATGCTTTAATAAACAATATTGGAATTAACTTTCATCATATTACTCCAGTACCCAACACAATTGGAATTTTGAATTGCCGCTCTTTTGCACCCCAGCAAAATGGCGCTGAGCAGTGAAGGCCACACAATTTGTCCTGTTAAACATCAAAGGCGCCGCCAAGAGTGTCGCTTCTTGTTCAGTTATGTACATATTCTTTGACCATGGGCACATAAACAATTTGGGCCCAGGCCATGGATGTTCTAGCAGAACTCAGCGCCGTCTCATAAAGTCCTTGAAAATCGTAAATTTCTTGCTGAGAACGGTACGGGATTAATTTTGATTGAACATTTGCCCACCTATCCAACAGACGCTAATCCTTTGGGTTTTTCCATCTGGAGTATTTTGTAGTCTAGGGTGTTTTCTAAAAAAGACCAAAGTTTGGGGTATGGTGTAAAGTGTGGTACTTTACTAAACGATTTTGCATGTAGAACTGTAGTACATTAACATATGAAATGGGATAAACTAATAATACAGTTATTCTACTTCCAATATAGTCTATAAACTGTATACAGTGGTCATATTTTTTATGGGCTCCCGCAATCAATTTTATTTTTAATCGTTCTATACCTGCGAGAATTGCGTTGAGTAATTGTGATTATGATTGAAAATGAAAATTTTCTATCTCTAATTCATGCAAACGGACAACTCCCATGAAGGCAACCGGTTAAAAAAGTAAACTAGTGTTAATTTTGGATAATACTTCAATAGTCACCCCTCCTTAATGATGTTATTAAAGCTTAACGTTACGGTGTCTAATTATATACTGATTGACTACGCTGCAATAAGGGTTGGATATGTAATTATTTTACATTACGACAATTATTTGATGTTGTATATGTCACATTTGACTGTATGAATTCTATTTTAGTTTCAAATAAATTCTCAATAAAGATGAATTCAAGTACTTTTTACGCCATTATTTATGAATCGTTAATATTTAGTTATTCAATCTTGCTAGCTCAGTAGAACATGATTAGTCCGGAAACAAGTCGGTTCATGAAATATCAAGACTGTTTATTATTTATGAAATATAATTTGTTTAATGAAAACTTATGTCAAATCAAATCATGTACATGGAATATCAATGGCAAATACTTCCTTGTTACAATATATGTCATTCAATAAACTTGAAATGGTAAGTAGTCGTTTTATTAAATACCGCACTTCACTCATTTACTGTTGACTTCAGTTTGTCCAAAGAACTTAATCCGCCTTTTCAGAGATCCAAATGTATACCAACTACCGAGTAACCCCAGTACAAGCTCAGGCTACTGTCAAGAACTGTAGACAGCTTCGGAAATGCTTCTTTCCAACTCTCAATCAGCATAAAATGCAGCAACATGAACCTCAGCTAAATCATCCAGCAGTGAAGACACTATCCCGTCCAAACAACATGTTGTCAATGCAAATCATACGAACATCCAATCTGTCACAAGCCACCTCAACTAGTGCCAATCTCAAAATGTCACTCCAACAAAAGTACAGCCAAGTTCAACTCCATCAGATGAAAACCACTTGCAATTCCCAAGACTCTTAATCCAAAATCCTGCCGTGTCCTATTCCCGGTAAATACAGCTGACGCTATCCAATTCACAAGATGTAATTATTCGACAATAAACTAAACTCAATATCCAATTCCGGAAATTATTTCAATAGCCTGTAGTATTTTAAATTGTGTTCTTCCTACCATACACGTCTTCTTCATATCTTATTTACATTCTTCAAGTTTTAAAATATTCTGCTCACCAATTTTATTATAAGTAAACCATTTATAACACCAAAATATATCATGAAATCACATTAGTAAAAGGGTCTATTTTCAAAATGTTAGTTTTTAAACAAAATATTACGTTTTCTCTCAAAAATTGTACATAAAAATTAATATCTTCTATTTTGCATATTTTTTACAGTACAACACTATATTTTATTATCACATTTAGAAACATCCGCTATATTACATTTCTCAAATAAGTATTTGCTATTAATTATTCCACTCTATTTCAGCTAACTTTTAAATCATTTTAGAACCTTCGGTTTCTTATTTCTCATTGTTCAAATGAATTAAAATTATTCCATTATTTTACAAAATACATGTTAATAATTCTGATATTTAATTTAATTTAATTTAATTTAATTTAATTTGCACTCAGCCAACAGCTATTTTATTATATCCAAATTCATATTTCTAAATCTAATAATGAAATATTTTAATCAAATGTTTTAATACAATATCAAATAATTGTCTTGCATTAATAAATTAACTTGATCTTTTCATATGCAATCCATTACAATACATTATTCGTGTAAATATTGAATTAAATTTAAAACTAATTAAATCGATGATTTGGTTTAATACAAAGCTGAAGATTGGGCCATGAAACAAATAATGCAGATAGGAAAATAAACGGAAAAGTTAGGGGAAAATTTATTAAATAATAATTAAACCAAATGTACGAAAGCGAACGAGAGGTAAAAACTAGCAGACTGCAATAAAAAAATTGCATTTCAGTTAACGAACTTTCTAAAACTGTACTTTTAACAACCGCACATGGCGAAAATTTTAAATTTCTACTCGTTGGTATAAAGCGTGCTATTGGGCAGCTGGGAACTCCAAATAGGTACAGTAACTTTATATAAACATCGTATATAAAGCAACATTACATATAGTCGTACGTCAAGCTAGTCTTACAATACAATTCAGGAGGCCGTGATATTTACAAAATACTCTCAAGCAAGAAATAGAGGAATTGACATTAGAAATAGGTGGCTGTCATTCGCTTGTTCAGTTTCACTGTTGTCACTTTTTCGAAGTAAAAATGTCAAACGTCGGTACAAATATTAATCATTAAAAACTACACCAATCCGTGCAGTTCCTATTCAAAAAGTGATGCTTATTGCAATTCAACTCTTCGAGTAAGTATATGTCACCGCTGGTAGAGGTACTGCTCGAATAATGTCCTTTCAGGTTTTAAAATCAAAACTATGGGTCTTATCGGCAGCAAAAAGCCAACAGCAGTTTCAGCGAAGGTTGAAATGGTCAAGAATATAATTGCCAGCGACTCCGTCGTAATATTTTCCAAAAGCTACTGTTCGTACTGTGCGCTGGCAAAAGAAGTGAGTAGATTAATTTTCGTTTAAACGTAGGAGCACTGAGAGTGGTATTTCTGGCGTTTGCAAGGTTTTCGACAGAATGGAGCAGGAATATACTGCCATCGAATTAGATCAGAGAAATGACGCGGAAGAGATTCAATCAATCCTCAACGAAATGACCGGGGTGAAAACCGTAAGTAAAGCTGTAGCTTTGGCTTCCACATAAAAACGAGGTGTTGCTGCCTGCGTTGCTTGATCATGGTTTTTAGCTAAAGTTAGACGTAGGCGATCTGCTATGAGAAACAGCATCAATTCAACTAATGCGAATGCATTTATATAGTTATTTGTATCTTAGAATAAATGCTTTATCTCCTTTTGAAAGCGAATTACAAGCGATACATTAATAGGAATTATTTTAATTTTACCGCTGTTATCAGTCTTTCCAAAGCTTCAGAAGAATCTTAAAGTTATGGGTTTATGCAGAGCTCAAAATTGTTTTTTTTAAGAAAACGCTCTGTATAGAGCAAATTCGAAATGAAGCCAAATAAGCAAAACACATTTCTATAGGCACTACCATTTTCATTTTCTTGCTACTTTTGAAGTCATCTTTAGTCTGTAGCTAGTAATATATTTTATATTATTTTTTTTTATTTTTACTTTAATATTGTTAAATAGTCAACTTCCATGTGCGCACTTCATCGGGGGTCCTGCGATTTATAGGATCAGATCTTGCGCGGCCGTAAAGGCATATCGGCCCTTCTCTTAAATTTTAAACTTTATAGTTGTTTTAATTTCTTTGGCTATGTTAATTGCGCCTTACTACTTTTCTCTTATATGACCAAATACGGTCTTCTTCGCTATCTGTTCTTGAACATTTTACTCCTGTCCCTGCCAATCATTACTGGCCAATAGTCTCAAGAGCAGTCTCTTGTTTAGTCATTCTGTCACTTATCTCTTCAGATTGTATTACTTACCTACATCGTTGGTACAATACAGCTTCTTCGTTCATTTGCAGCGATTAAAAAGTGTGTCTAAGTGATTCTTTGTCTTTTATTTTCATACCTATGCCTTCAATTAGTGTACATTATTATTTCGTATTTTTATTGATCTATAACTCCACAGAACCCATTTAAACAGTCTGACCGTTGTTCTTAATCTGTTTTATTTAATATGTGTCTGATATTCCACCTCTCATATATTATTGCTTCAGTTCTTCCTCTCCCCTTCGCTTGTTACAGCTAACAATTATTGTCGGTTCATAATTTTATTTGAAATAGGCATTAAAGTACCTCGAAATCGTCATTAAAATACGAGAAATCGGCATTAAAGTAATCCATTGTTTTACGACTTTTTTGTAGGTGGTGAGGCGACAGATAAACGTCAACCGATGTTAACATAACCTACAAATGTTGGTTAAAATGTTGTAATGTCACGATTGCTCGATTTCAAATAAAACATAATGTACTCCTGGGCACTGAAGTTCATTTTTATGCCTTATGTGTTTTTTTTGCCTAGGCCCTACGGGCCTCGGCAAGTAAATCCACATTCGTGATAAAAAGTTAAACTTCAGTGCCTTGGTATACAATCTACTATTGTCTCTTAGGAATGTCTTCTATAATAGTCTAAGAGCCAGCGACCAAAATAGTTACGTCATATGATTAAGAAAATATTTCATCTTATTATACCCTCTTAAAATCGCTGATAATTAATTCGGAAGTCTGCCTGGTTTTAGGTGGTGGAAAGAAGTAGTATTTCTTCTGTTCTTTTGGAAAAGTATGTTTAGTTAGGTGAAACTGACTCGACAAAATGTCACGTATCCTTTTTAAATTAGGTAATAATTTTTGATCTTTGACAAACACTTTTAGCTATACCTACGTGTATTTGTCAAATGTCAAAAATTATAGCCTAATTTTAAAAAGTATAGCGCCAGCGTGGCTCGGTGGTTAGAGCATTGGACTGCGGCGTGGAAGTCTGAAGTTCAAATCCCAGATCGATGCCTGGCGGACGGCCTACCCAGTCGCTTTAAATAATTGGGAACCTGAGTTCGAAAGAATAAGTGGTAATAATGCGGTTGTCTAATGCGTGATGCTCACCACCTCACCACGTGTCATGATTTTGACACGCGACAGCCGGGTGTGAGAGCGAGGATACGGAAGCTCTGACCTTCCGCCTTGCAGGCCAAGCTCCTTCATGGGGTGTTAGTGCCTCACCATTATTTAAAAAGTGTACCTGACATTTTTTTAGGTCAGTTCCACATAACTGAATATGACCTACTGGGGATACTTTTCCCAAGGACCATAAGAAAATGAAATACCGAGAGATCGAATAAATTTGTAATAAAAGTCGCCTGTGATACGTGTTATATGTTTGACAGTTCTGAAGTTTATTGTTGGTAGCACTGTCAGTCTACGTCAAATTCGAGGTTGTCAGGTTAGGTTTTGTGTCAGTTTGTGTCAAAAACAAACAAAACCTAACTTGCTAACTTCGAATTAGCCATACACCGACAGTGTTACCAACAATACACTTCAGTACTGCCAAATACGTTTATTTTATCTGTCAGCTCTACCACTTTGCGCCCCTGCTGCAGCTTTCTCGACCACCGGAAACCAGGCAGACATCCAAATCAATTATCAGCAATGTTAAGAGAGTATAGTAACATGGGATATTTTCTTAATGCAATGACGTAACTATTTTTGTCGCTGGCTCTCCGTCTATAACTTGTTAGATATAGTATTAATAGTTCTTATTAGCCCATTTCAGACTTCACCTGCCCCAATATTTTCTTTATTGGCAGATCGTCACAGTTTCCTTAAACGAAAATACGGTTGGTTTTATCTTTATTGATTTCTAAACCCCTACCTTCTGTATTGGTGTGTAAGCTTTGTAGTCCTGTATCTAGTATTCTCTTTCCACAAGTACTAGCTGGTGGTATGCAAATATCAATAGTTATATGTGGAATGTTGTTTCCAACAAACAACCCTACATATCGCCCCATGGCATTGATAAGTCACACTATCCTACCAGATCGCAAAATAACGATCAAGGGTTATCAAAGGCAAAGGTAGACGCAACTACTTAACCTACCACAATTAATTGAAAAAACACAAGAGTACAAATTACGCCTGTACCTTTCTTTTGTACACTAGCAACGCCTTTGATTCTGTAAGCTAATGAAAACTGTAGAGAGTTCTGAAATGCGAGACTCAACCCTTCGTATTTGTCTTATTGATGAACAACTATTTGCGATTATCATTGCAAGGATGGATTTAAAACAAACACCATGCAAACTCTCTAGCTACGCGCTGGTGTTGGCCAAGGATGCATACTGTTCCCTTTATTGTAATGTGTATCAAGACTATACGACACATCTATAATAGTTATATCAAAGGCATTATGAGCAAAATAAGCGCTCAAGATTGGTAGTGCACAAACCGATGACCCTTAAATCGATGTGTACAAAATCGTGAGCGCTTAGCTTATAATGCCCATTATGTCCTCAAGGTTCTATACCCTACCAGTTTTCTTATCTAATTTACTTATCAAAGTGATTTTGAATTACAATTTGCTAGTTATGTCACTTGTATGTTTTTAAATAAAAGCTGTATCCATGGAAACAAACATTGTTTATTTTTCATAATGTCCTTAGGGACATTATAAAAAATAATTTACCTGGGGCGTTATTCTGTATATAACATACCTTAAAATAGAGTAATTATTGTCAATTAATATACTGGCATGACAAACAAATTTATAAAAGAAAAGTGCATTACTAATGTGATTTATGCATATAATACCGTCATTTTAGCAAAAGACCCCAAAGAACTAGAATATTATGTACATCATGGAACGACTACAATCTGAAGATGAAAAACTAGGTTTTTATATTAACCGCACAAAGACAAATATGATGATTATTGACGGAGCTAACAATAACTCGCCAGAATTCAGCAAGTGTTGGGTTGGAGTATCGTTACATTGAGTACAATGTCATTCGGAACATAGATACTTGGAAATTGGAAATTCAGATGAGGTTCGAAATTACTAAATATTTTGTCATAAAATTTGTTAACATAGAGAAGAATCGTGATCGACCTTCTATTTTTGTCTATACTGTTATACATGGCAGAAACATGGATCTTTACAATGAATGAAAAAATTTAAATTTGCTATATTATAATAATGGTGAGGCACTAACACCCCATGAAGGAGCTTGGCCTGCAAGGCGGAAGGTCAGAGCTTCCGTATCCTCGCTCTCACACCCGGCTGTCGCGTGTCAAATTCATGACACGTGGTGATGTGGTGAGCATCACGCATTAGACAACCGCATTATTACCCCTTATTCTTTCGAACGCAGGTCCCCAATTATTTAAAGCGACTGGGTAGGCCGCCCGCCAGGCATCGATCTGGGATTTGAACTCCAGACTTCCGCGCCGCAGTCCAATGCTCTAACCACCGATCCACGCTGGCGCTAAATTTGCTATATTGGACAAACAAAATAGTTATCAAAAGTAGAGAAATTTTGGAAAGGAGTATGCGATGTGGGTGTAAGATTGGTGGTTAGTTACTTTGGTAGGAACTGCCGAACTATTAGTGTCGGATCATTTTTACTGATTTTCGATTTTTGCCGGAACCGTTCAACCAATCGCAACCAATTTCAAATTATATGAAAGGTTTCATGAAACTGCGTAGCTTTTGTAAAGATAGCAACCTCTTTGGCGTCAAAGGAATGTCGAAAATAGCAGTGTTTAAACTTGGTTTAAACACACATAAATTTTAATAACAAAATTTACGAAGCCAGTCAGAAGTTCGAAATGTAATTCTGATTTCATAAACAAACAGTTTTAACCTCCAGTTTTACTTCATAATTTCGCAAGTTTATGCGTAATTTATATCTGTTTTAATCTTGAATTAAAACAGGCAAAATTCAGTTCCCATTTACGAAACCTTAAACGAATATGGTTTCGCCAACATTAAGTGAAAATGCAACTCGGCGACCTAGAAAGCCAAGTTCAACGCTCAGCCCGCAAACCGATGCGGAAATATAAAAGCTTATCATGCTGAGTTGCGGTCTTTGCGGACCTTTAAACGCGTTCTATTACACTATTATGAACTTTGATATTGTTACTGCGTTAAGCATTTTTAGTTTTATATAAATACTAGTCTATTTTCATAATAAAAATCAATCTGCATTTAATGTTTGATTCATTCACTACCCTTTCTAAGCCATAATATTCACGGGGCATGAGGCTGTGCTCCGAGGGTTAGTGTCTCTACTGCCGTCCGTTTCAAGTACCATTGACTACATTGGTTTAAAACGTAAACACAGTCTTGTTTACGTGCTTGACGGATAGAATCAGCGCAAAGTAACGGAGTCCTGATACAGCCTCTCAGGCATCTCTGTTCATGGTCCTTCGAGCCGGATCTGTCTCCAACTAACGAAAAAACACATCCCGAGAAGAAGACAACATCTGCCAACCACCCAGTTCCCAGAAAATGGCCAACAACATGGAGGAATTCAACAACTTAGCTATCGCCCAAGAAGAGCTCGCGCAGAAGATAAAGCAAATATTATCCAACAGCAAAAAGGACCCTGCCAGCCGAAAAAATGAAGCCTACATCGCCAGTCGCAACAAGACGCTGGACGAACTTTGGAACACTGCAACTGAGAATCATGCAAAATTGGGGCAGCTAAGTATTCCAACTCATAATTATTTTAAAACAGGGTATTACGACCAAATTAAAGCCATATACGGCGAAGCAAAAAGTTACTTGCAGAGCTGTTCAAAAGCAACGGAAATTTCCAACCCCTCCGCAAGCAGAACACAAGAGGAAATGGTGGCTAACCCCGAGCAAAAGGTTCGTATCCGAAAACTGCAGATTCGGATCCAGAATTTTAAGCAAGCGATGGACGACGCCGAACTAACACAAGAATTAGGGAGGCCCGCCATCACGACAAGGGAATTAAGAGAAAAATGGGATCGTGTGGTCGAGATGGACGAAGAAGTTATGTCAAACGACATGGCTTCAGAACAAATGCACTTCAGTCCTGAATATACTACGTTGGAAGACAGGTATAGAAATTTAATTATTTTATTGCAAGCGCCGACAAGGAACGAGCAAGCAGCAGCCATCTCGCTTCCTCAAGTCAAAATCCCCATATACGAGGGAAATTATGAGGAATGGGCCACTTTCAAGGACCTGTTCACCAAATTAGTAGATGACAACCAGAATATGGACGATGTCATCAAGATGCAATATTTAAAGACGCATCTTAAGGGAGAGCCAAGCCGACTGATCCAGCATCTAGCTGTTACCCAAGCAAACTACAACACCGCCTGGAATCTGCTGCAACAAAGGTATCAAAATAATCGCCTTATTTTAACTAAATTGCTAGATACCATATTCGATCTGCCGGTCCTCTCCAAAGAGTCAGCCCAAGGGTTAAAACGATTGCACGACTCCATCAAGGAATGTGTGGAGGCAATCAAAAATTTAGGCATCTCCACTGACAGTTGGGGTCCGTGGATTAACAGAGCTATCGCTCGAAAATGGGATCCTGAAACCAACAAATTATATGAACAGTCGCTTCAATGTCCAATTGAAGTCCAGGATCACCAAAATTTAATGGCTTTCCTGCAAGTGCGGTTCCAATCCCTAGAATCCATAGATGGAGCTCGAAAGCCCGCGCAGGAAAGACCACAGAAGAATTACGCTTCCGCATCCCTAAATTGCAAGCTGTGCCATGGAGATCATTACATCGACAACTGTAGTCAATTCCAGAGGCTACCTACCCATGAAAAACTAGAAGCAGTAAAAACCAATCGATTGTGCTATCGATGCTTGCGGCACGATTCAAATATTCCATGTCGTGCCTATTTTAATTGTAGGATCTGTCGCTTCCCGCATCATACTCTGCTTCATAAGGCGCAGCCACCATCAAGGCCGCTCCCTGCCCAAAGGATGAGAACGTCAGCTCATGCAGCAGCTATGAAGACTTCCAACGCTCCAGAAAAGAAGCCGAAGTCGGACATCATCACCGCCAATGTAGGCGCACAGGAGAGCCAAGTTCTACTTGCCACAGCAATGGTTCAAGTAAAGGCAGCATCCGGGATGACTCATCTACTACGAGTATTAATAGATCCCGGGTCTCAGGGGTCGTTTATCACGGAAGCATCAGCCGAATTATTGGGGTTACCCAGGACCAAAGTTCGAGCTGAAATAACAGGAATTGGGAACAGCGAGCCAAAAATTGCCAAATGGAAAATCCCAGGTTTGATCACACCTAGATTTTCAAGTAACTTTTCCCTACCTGTAAATTTACTAATACTTCCCAAACTTACCAAAGCCATGCCTTCATCCCCTATCCCAAACGTAAATATCAATTCCTGGAGCAATATTTTTATCGCCGATCCAACCTTCAACCAACCTGGCCCCATAGACATAATTCTAGGAGCCGAAGAATATTCAAAAATAATTCTAGAAGGAATCACTAAAACCAAGGATGGCATCTTAGGACAAAATACCGAGCTGGGCTGGATCTTATCTGGAACCATTGGAAGACAACATAACGAAATCATTAAAGTCAACACCATGGTTGCCAAAATCGAAGAAGATGAGCAGTTACAAAAATTCTGGAACATAGAAGAAGTTTCCACTAAGCGAAAAATTTCCCCAGACGACCAGGTATGTGAGAATAAATTCACAGACACAGTGCAACGAGACCAGGATGGCAGATACATAGTCAAGATTCCATTTAAGCAAACTCCAGAGAGCATGGGAAAATCCAAACCTTCGGCATTGGCAAGATTACTACATCTGGAAAAGAAGCTGAGACAAGACCAAGATCTAGAAATCCAATACAAGAAATTCATGCAAGAATATCTAGATCTAGGACATATGGAAAGAGTAGAAAAGAAGCAAGAAAACAATGGCAAGTATTACATCCCACACCACGGCGTAATTCGAGAAGCAAGTTCATCAACGAAGCTCCGTGTCGTCTTCGACGCTTCGAACAAGGCATCTTATGGAAAGTCCTTAAACGAAGTCATGTATGCTGGACCGAAACTTCAGCAAGAACTGGTCGACATTCTACTCCGATGGAGAACTCACAAGGTCGTCTTCTCTGCGGACATTGAGAAAATGTACCGACAAATCAAGATGGACAGCCAAGACCAGGAGTATCAACGAATCTTATGGAGATTCGATCAATCACAGCCAATCAGGGAATACAGGTTATGCACCGTCACGTATGGAACCGCATCAGCTCCCTATCTGGCCATCCGAACCTTGCACCAATTAGCAGAGGACGAAAAATCTTCTTTTCCATTAGCAGCGGAAGTTGTGAAGAGAGATTTCTATGTGGACGGTGTACTCTCCGGAGCCGACACTTTAGAAGAAGCAATCAAGCAGCAAGGTCAGTTAATTTCCTTATTAAAACGTGGAGGCTTTACCCTACATAAATGGTGCAGTAATGAATTAGCCATCATACAAGAACTACCCGAAGAATTGAAGGAGCAAACCTACCTCGAAATAAGTGAGGACGGCTTAAAGAAGTCATTGGGCGTTCACTGGTCTCCATATGAAGACGTGTTTTGCTTCAAGGTGGATGTGAAGCAAAAGGGATCCACAAAACGCAGCATATTATCCGAAGTCGCTAAAATTTTCGACCCTTTGGGTTGGTTAGCACCCATCATCATCACTGCTAAACTACTCATCCAAGAGCTATGGCTCGAAAATGTCAAGTGGGACGACCCAGTCTCAGAATGTATCCAAGGCAAATGGGAAACATTTAAATCTCAACTCAAATCAGTAGAAGAAATTACTTTACCAAGGTGGCTTTTTACCAAAAGGGAAGCCCAAATGGAACTACATGGATTCTGTGACGCTTCCGAAAGAGCTATTGGAGCCGTGGTCTACTCCAGAGTCATCACGTCATCAGGCCAATCCAAAGTATCATTATTAATAGCCAAATCCAAGGTGGCACCAGCTCGAGCAAAGGCAACCCTACCCAGACTAGAACTCTGCGCAGCAGTACTACTTTCTAATCTATTACAACGGGTAATTACAGCACTGGACATTCCTAAGGTATCTATCTTCGCCTGGACCGATTCCATGGTCACACTAGGTTGGATTAAGGGAGATCCAGTAAGATGGAAGACATTCGTCGCCAACCGCGTAGCCGAAATCAACCACCTGATTCCGGCCCAACATTGGAACCACGTCAAGTCAGAAGAAAATCCTGCAGACGTCATCTCCAGAGGTACTAGTCCAGGGAAATTAAAGGAACATAAACTATGGTGGGATGGTCCAAGTTGGTTAATTAACAAAGAGTTATGGCCGTGCCAACCAGACACCGCCACAACCAATGAAGAAGCAAAAGGTTACACTGTGCATCAAGCCACAGTTCATCAAGACGAGAACGAGATTATTCATCGCTTCTCGTCTCTGACAAGAATGGTACGAGTTGTGTCCTATTGCCGAAGATTCATCAACAAGTGTAGGCGTCTTCCCATTCAACCAGGATGTCTATCAGTTAAAGAAATGGAAGACACCATCCTCACACTCATCAAGGTCGTCCAAGGAAGTGATCCTATTTTGAAGGCAACAGGATCTCAACTCCAAAAGAGAAAATGTGTGGACTCCAACAACAAACTCGCAAATCTCAATCCATTCATCGATCAACATGGAATCGTACGTGTTGGAGGAAGACTAGAAAATTCGAACCTTTCCTACTACGCAAAACACCCAATTATCCTTCCTTATTCCAATCACATTTCCAAATTAATAATCCATGAGGCACATTTACGCACCTTACACGGTGGCACTCAGCTCACACTGTCCTATGTCCGAAGAAAATATTGGATCATCAACGCAAAGAAAGCCGTCAGTTCCAGCATCAAGAAATGCTTTCGATGCATCCGATTCAAAGCAGAGGCAGCCCAGCAATTAATGGGGAATCTTCCACCAACAAGAGTTAATTCAACCCCGCCATTCTTCCATTCAGGAGTGGACTATGCCGGTCCAATACAAATCCGAACATCTAAAGGAAGAGGGCATTCTTCATCCAAGGGATACATTGCTGTTTTTGTCTGTCTATCAACCAAGGCAATACACTTAGAAGCTGTCAGCGACATGACAACTAACAGCTTCCTAGCAGTCTTCAGGAGGTTCATCGCCCGAAGAGGACGCTGTGCACATCTTTATAGCGACAACGGAACGAATTTCGTTGGAGCAAGGAAGGTCTTGGACAAGGAAATCCGTCAAGCAATGGAAGGCCCAGTTATCCAAGAAAATTTATCCACCATTGGTACTCAATGGCACTTCATCCCCCCAGTAGCCCCACACTTCGGAGGAATATGGGAAGCAGGAGTAAAATCAATGAAGCATCATCTGAAGAGAACCATTGGCAACGCTACTCTAACATTCGAAGAATTAACAACTTTGCTTTGCCAAATAGAAGCCTGCTTAAACTCACGTCCTCTGTGCCCACAAGGCAACAATATTGAAGACACCAGTGCATTGACACCAGGCCATTTCCTGATAGGAAGAGAGATAATCTCACCACCGGACCCAATCAGCACACCAATATCTACAAATCTGTCAAATCGCTGGAGATTGATCCAAAAAATCAAGCAAGATTTTTGGAAATCATGGAGCTCAGACTACCTTCATGGATTGCAGCAAAGAAACAAATGGAAAAAACCGGTGGAGAATATAAAAGTTGGTGACCTGGTGCTAATCAAAGAAGAAAACATTAATCCTAGTAAATGGCCATTAGCGAGAGTTGCCGACATTCATCCTGCAACCGATGGATCAGTACGAGTAATAACCATCCAGAAATCAGGAGGACATCAATTAAAACGTTCCATAGGCAGTATCATTCCATTACCAAATAACGAAGAATCGCAGGAACCAGAGCCTGAAGAAAAAATTTCGGCCAACAGCACCCACACACAATCATTCCCAGCACCAAAGAAAACTGTCACGTCCAAATGGAAAATGTTTCTACTAATATTTACTCTCCTTACTACAAATACATCGAGTAAGGCAGAATTCAACATACAAAAACCAGACAGCGGGTACTATGTAGAGCATATTGGACACGGGAAGATTGAACGAGGAACATTCAGGATCGAAATCCAGTTCGAGAGGGGGAAGATCGAAGAAGACTTCGAAACAGTTACCGACATGGTGGACAAATTCGACGACC
The DNA here is from genome assembly GCA_940337035.1 of Agriotes lineatus. NCBI lineage: Eukaryota > Metazoa > Arthropoda > Insecta > Coleoptera > Elateridae > Agriotes > Agriotes lineatus. The sequence goes on from CALNHX010002794.1 coordinate 122,979, forward strand.
TCTGCAACTCTGCGAAAGAACTGTCCGAAGATACGTTATGCAAGACATTGGTGCATCATCTTCTGGAACAAAAAAGGCATATGGAATGGATTAAAACTGGCATGGAAGATATCATAGCAAGACGAGAGAAACGAGGAGTGCTTGGGACTGTACTAACGTCAATTTTCGGAGTAAATGACGAGGTCTATCAAGATATTGACAGACTCGACAAAAATCAACAGGAATTAATAAAAATGGACAGTCAACAATCCAAATTCTTGCTGTCAGCACTTTCAAGATTTAATGAGACCGAAGAACGAATCGATCAGAAACTGGAACATTTCCAAGAGAAGCTGAACCAAGGAATCAGGGCGATCAACAACATGGACAAGTGGTATAAGGCAACCGACTCCAACCGATTAAATATCCACATCATCAGTGTCTATCAAGTCGCCACAAATGTTATTAGTGAACTGTGCAATTACCACACAAACATTTTGAACGTTCATTTCCAACAAGGTAATTTTTACGAGTTAATAACACCTGCCCAAATCAAGCAAATCCTCGCAAATGCAACCAGTAAACTCTCGCCAAATTTAGAAATTTTACCGACCCCAATCCTAAAGGTCGACATCGGACATGATGACATCTACATCAACGTCCAAGGATACTTCATCATAGTAGAAAAAACCGAATATACCTTAATCAAGGTGACACCAATTCCTCTCCAAATTAACAATGGGTCCTACTGGGTGATCGACGTACCAAAAGGGATCTTCGCTGTGGATTACAACTTACAAATGTATTTTCAAGAGACAGATGAGGAATTCAAAGAAAATCTCCAAATTACTCCAAACACGTATATCTGCAGTCCAACAGTCGTGAAAGGAATTGAAAATAACCCAAATTGCATCATTGATGATATATATCATCGAACAGAAATTAGTCAGTGCAGCCTACGAAGACATCAGATCCAGTCCATTATTTGGAAACAACTATACATGGAAAACACCTGGATGTTCGTAGTCAACAAGCCAACCCGAATAGCTATCACTTGTAGTGGCAATAGGGAAGAAGTCACTGTCAACACTACAGGTGTGATTCAGATCTCGTCAGACTGCATCATACAAACTCCAAAGAATACGTTAAACCCCAGGCATAGCAAGAAATTCAAGATTCCTCGCAGGATATTCCAAGGCCGTCAGCATCAATTTTACCAACACAATAACACCCAACTCCTTTTCAGAAATTGCAGAGGAGCCAGTTCTAAAACAATCAGACCACTTCGAGGATCTACAAACTTCACAATTGGAATTCCAGCAGCACCTAAAGGACATTACTTGGAAAACCATCCGCCACCACTCCTATCTATCCAGCGGGATAACAAGCAAGCCTATTGGGAGGGGGCTATTCTAATAGGAGCAGTCTACTACATTCGAAAAAGGATCAACCGAAGGAAGCATCAATCCAAAACAACGCCAGTCAACCGTAGAAGAATATCCTTTAAGAACCCTTAATGTGGAAGAAACAATATAGTTTTCCTTTTCTTTTTCTTCGGCCTAAAATTGGCAATATGTTTAAACTTGGTTTTAAACACACATAAATTTTAATAACAAAATTTACGAAGCCAGTCAGAAGTTCGAAATGTAATTCTGATTTCATAAAACAAACAGTTTCTAACCTCCAATTTTACTTCATAATTTCGCAAGTTTATACGTAATTTATATCTGTTTTTAATCTTGAATTAAAACAGGCAAAATTCAGTTTCCCATTTACGAAACCCTTAAACAAATATTGTTTCGCCAACATTAAGTGAAAATGCAACTCGGCGACCTAGAAAAGCCAAGTTCAACGCTCAGCCTGCAAAACCGATGCGGAAATATAAAAGCTTATCATGCTGAGTTGCGGTCTTTGCGGACCTTTAAAACGCGTTCTATTACACTATTATGAAACTTTGATATTGTTACTGCGTTAAGCATTTTTAGTTTTATATAAATTACTAGTCTATTTTCATAATAAAAATCAATCTGCATTTAATGTTTGATTCATTCACTACCCTTTCTAAGCCATAATATTCACGGGGCATGAGGCTGTGCTCCGAGGGTTAGTGTCTCTACTGCCGTCCGTTTCAAGTACCATTGACTACATTGGTTTAAAAACGTAAACACAGTCTTGTTTACGTGCTTGACGGATAGAATCAGCGCAAAGTAACGGAGTCCTGATACAGCCTCTCAGGCATCTCTGTTCATATTTTTAGCAAAGTAAGCTAATGTTTTGTTTTTGTATACTCGACTGAACACTGAAAATGTTGATTACGTTTTTATTTTTAAATCAATTTATTTGTGTATTTTTGTGTAGATGAACTTATTATTCTAATAAAAGTAATGTTTTTTTTTGTATATTCGCCTTAACGCTGAAAAATGTTTGATCCTTGTACGTAAATGTACTTTCAAACCTACGAATTAAAAAGTGTTGCCTAGCAAACATATACTTTCTGTACTCCATACCACTAAGGGAAACGTCAATTCCAATGACAGCTTTTGGTATTAAAAGTAATGTCTTTGAAGACAGCTGCAAGAAATATATTTGCGAGAAATCAGTATTTATCCCTTGTCGAAGTTATTGTAGTCAATTTTAATTTTTTTCTTTTTGTCAACTATTCTGATTGCAACGTATCACGTAAATTGTGTCAGGTGCAAAACATATTTTTAGTGAGCGAAATTTCACTCACGCGCCCCATCTCTAAGTCCACTATACTACGTTTTAATTAAACACATTCAGAGATCAAATTCTTGGGGCAGCTATTAGAATCGTCAAAAAAGGTTGCAATTTTTGAGGCTACCTTTCCATTTCAGAGTGGAAGAGGTACAGGTTGCTCTAAAATGTTTTTTTTTTTTTTAATTCTTAATCTGTTTTTTTCTCTTAATTTTTTTAGCAACATGGCTAACACAACATACTTATACAATATTCAAGAACTGTACATTTTTGATGCTCTTCTAACGATTTCATTTTTTTAAATAATTCATTTCCCGACATTTAATATCGCTTCTTAACTTCCAATGTGACGTGGCTCGCCGAGTCTGATCAAACCTTATTGCTCCATTCAGAACACAAAAAAACAAATTGATTTTTTTTTGTTCGGCGGGTGCTATTATATACAAGATGTTGCAACATACATAACTGTCGAAAATGTAGTTTTCGCATAAACTATTTCTGTTACATCCCTCCCCCCTGAGTAACACCTTTCCAACGAAGGGGTGCAATTAAAGTGAAGATAGGAAAATCATGGTTTTTTCATTTTTTACGGATAGCTTTAAGGAGTTGAAAGTAGCAACCCCTATGCTCTTACTAAAAGCTTGCTCACCATTTTTGCTGGTGCGATGCTTTCAGCAAGCCTTGTTAAAAAGTTATAACCGATCGCTTCGTGTGGTGTCAGTACCCGCTAAAGAAGTTAGCACAGGATGATTGACCGTTGGTAGAATTTAGTTAAATCGCCTTGACGCAGTGTTTACATGTGTTTATAACTTACCACTCGTGAACTGAGCTCTTAGTCGCACCCCATTCGCTGGTTTTGTAATAGAAAACGAAGATTCAAATAGCGCAATGTCAATGTCAAAATATAATAGGTCACTTTCTAATCAAGATATAAAATATAAAACTCCAGATTTGATTTATTTATTTGTTAACGTACTTAGTTCTTCTACCCTTATCTTCTTTGCTTTTACCACAATAATTTTTAATCAAAGTGTGGGTTGTAAAGTTAATATTCGCTAATCTTTTCTCGTTATGATAATGGCACCCAAGAAAATAAATAAAACTAAATAACCCTCATATTGCGTCCTGGTAATTTGGTTTCAAATTAATTAGTTTCATCTAAATTACTGGAACGCAACATCTCTGTATGAAATATCAAAACCAGCTTAGTTATAGTCCTAATAATATTTCATTTAAGAAAAGGTAATTTTCATACTTTGAACGTTTAATGGAGTCAAGTCTGCCCTTGCTAATCAATTTTTGGCATAAGGATTCATCATTAGTAACGTTGAACACATGCACCACCACGTTTATGTAGTTTCCTTGTAGACAATTTCACAACCACTTGCATCGGTTATTTACGTGTGCAATATTAATGGTAAATTACTCACACGCTCACCACGAAACACTAACGAAGGCACTAAGTGACTTTTGTATTAATAAAAGCTCAATTACGATTGATAATCTCAATATATATGTAGCTAAGATCGGCACTCATATCTCAGGTCGACGGCCATATTGGCCATTTTTAGCTGATTCCACAAGCTTATGCCGTTACCAGGCTGAGACCTGTAGTTAGATGTTGGTGGTGTCTATCTCTCGGCTTGAGGTGGAAACGTACGTATGCGGAGTGCATGCCGAACGTGTAATAACCTGCCGACCTATAGTGCTATGTGCTATAAACTTCTGTATCATCAAGGCCAGTGATGAGGCAAACACCCTCGCTGCCCCGCATTGCGGGGGGGGGGGGGGTAGCCAATTATGAGACTCAGGCTTCTAGATGACGAAGAACTTTCGTTTAATATACGTAACTGAGCATGGAGGACCCATATGGGTTTCTTGCGGGGGACTCAAATCACTTTTCTTCCGCTATTGCCCAAGGCGTTCCGACTAACTAATAGGAACGATTAAATCTTCGATCTCTCACTTTTTTCGAATCGACTGCTGACTTCTTGGCTTCGAAACATTCCATGTTTTTCTTGAGTTCTGGGTCATTCAGCTCTCCATCCACTCCGACGATGCAGATGTAACAGGTGGTGTCCTTGCACGACAGGCATGGGAGTATGGAAAGCGCATCGGCTACTGGGCAATGGTCCTGGGTTTATATGCTATATTCAGCGAAAGGGGCTCCTCCTTGCCGAGAGACTGTAGGGGTCGTTGTAATTAATTGGTTGATCGTCTCACGCCACTGGACCTATCACAAGACAGCTGTTTTATCACAAAACAATAGTATAAGGCACAAATAAGCTGACAAACGACATAAACACTATGGAAGCAAATCACTGGTAAAATTCAAAATACAGACACGCACATTGAGTGTCAGCAATGAGCGTAGCTTGCTGACAGTTTTGCTGGCGCGAGGCTTTAAGCAAGCGCCGTTAAAAAGTTAGAAGCGAGCGGTTCGCATGGTGTCCATCCCTCCGCTTGAGGTGGAAACCTAGGCACATTTTTATTTTTGCATTGAGCATTTAAAGGCAAAATGGATTTATTTATACAGGGTGTAGAAATGCTTTACGCACCATTGCGATTTCAATGGTAATTTCTTCATACGAAAATATTTTCTTCCCTAATTATTTTAGAGCAAACTTGTGTGGAAGTTTTTTGTAGAGAAAAAAATGCTGTATCCATTTATGCCAGCATTTGTCATTTTACATTTCGGAAAACCGAAAATTTAAAGAAATAGAAATTACCATTTTTAGACAAATCAGTGGTGCCTTGTAATTATTGAAGCATCTCAAAGCATTAACAAATTAGTTTGCTGTTTATTTGTTCGCATCTGTTAATTGTAGCGGCAACCATGGCACTTATTGCACCTGATCTGCTTCCAGCATACCACCACTTCACAATTTGCACTGATTTTTGAAAAAATTATAATTCTAGTTTGTTTCATTATTAGGTTTTCTGAAGTAAAATGACAAAAATGATGGCATAAATGCATGCAGAATTGTTTGCTCTACAAAAAACCTATTTACAAGTTTGCTCTAAAATCATTAGGAAAGCAAATATTGTCATATGAATAAATTACCATTGAAAACCCTATGGTGCGTAAAGCATTTCTACACCCTGTATATCAACGTTACTTTGCCGAATATGGCATGGCGAATTGTCGCTTAAATTGTCTCTCTTTTAGTACGAGTCTTTATTATTACAGTACCTATTCGTCGCTGACTTTTATTTCGGTATTTAAACTGCGGATCTGTAACTTGATCTGTTACGGGGCATAAATAATGTAACTTATTTCAAATAAAAACTTTTTAAATAATTTTGTTGCATGTCTTGCCATTGTATTTAGCTCTTCATTTGTCACTTTTTTTGTACTAATTACTTAATTACGATTTCATAGACATGAGAAAGTCTTGTGATCCTAATTTATTAGGAGTAAAACCGAACAGGAATATATGAAAAACTAAAATTTGAGTGTAGTGTCTTGAAATATTCTTTATCAGTAAGTACCTTGAACAGCTTTGTGTAGTGGGTCAATTACCGTTATCGGAAAGTAATCCATACTCCTGTTAAGTGTAATTAAGTTGCACTCAAGTCATTATCTAGGTCTGTTATGTAAGTGATCATTAACTAAATTAGAATTTATTTATGTTCTTACACTTAATTTTTTATGGGAAATAAAAGCGCAACGCGACTGTTGCTAAACTAAGGGCATATAATTTGCACGTTTTTGTGAATTGGACGAAACTGGATTTTATACCGCAAATAATTACATAAGTAGCCAGAAAGAATATTGAAAATGACGCGGTTTAAGAAGGTGGCGTTATATTGGGGCACTGTTTAGTTTCCAAAGCGGCGAATTTGATTCAATATTTGCATAGGCTTTAAATGGGCAAAAACAAATTATTAGACGCATCACAGACTCCAGATATGTATAATTGCTACCATTGTAGCTACCACAGAAAGTTAATTTTCCAATAAAACAAAAACACATCTTTACAACCATAGACTGTATTAATTGACATTATGGGTATTTTGAATGTCAGGATCAGCACTTTCATAGCATTATTTACTATAAACTACTCGATTAAGCAATAATAAATGTTGCGATGCTTTGACAAACGAACAGGCAGATTGCAGCACTAATACTACGTGAGTGTTGTAATCCTGCGAGTTTGGCGAAGACGCTTTCCGTACAATTGTGTGGTGTTAACAAATATTTTGATCGGTATCACATTATTGGTCGATTTTTTTAAATTAAAAACCGCGGTTCTGTTGAACACGTGTTACATTTTAGATTGCTCTGCTCACATTTGATGCTAAAATGTAGATAAAGGATGACGTGCTGCGCTCATATAAAATGCCAATTTCATAAGCGATTACTTTCTCGCGGAGTTCAAGTAGTAGATGAAAGTTCAGTGGAGTTAGGCGATAAGCTGTTTTAGGATGAATCATTGCGCCTGCTTTAATCTTAGTGCCAAAGAGCAAGAATATCTTTTAATTAACTTAATGCACATTAATCCGCTTTTCTCGTTTGTTTTTACTGATTCAAGATAGCCAGGAATTCAATTTATGTTTGGTTGTTTTAAATAAACCATGTGACTTAGGTTTATTCAGTGTATTTTTGAAAATGGAGATTCTGCGAACTGTTTAAAGTTGGAAATTATTGTTTATACAAATTGATGTTCTTTAAATTTAAAGCTCTGTGTTTTTGGAGGTGCTTTTATGTAGCCATTGCGCATTACTGTAAAATAGTTGCTATCACATTAATAACAAAAATGCGTGTATTAGTTAATAGAAGGAGTTATGCCATACCTGTACGTGTGGTATGTATTTCGTTAAAAACTTTCTTCATTCATTCACTCGTTCATGTCAGCTTAAGATTATTATTATATATAACTATATAATTGAAATATGTGTATTAAAAGTGTTAGTCTAAAGACAAAACGCCAGACGTTGGACTTAAAAAGGTATGGCATGACGAATCATGCAGCACATTGTATAATTCAAATTGATGACAATTGTACCATAAAAGAATAAATTGTTTTTCATTTCTTAGAAATACATTTGTGTATATCAATCAGTTTAAACATCGAGAACGAACCCAAGAATTGTGGTAGTGTGGCTGTTTTGTTTAAGGCATTAGTAGCAAAAACAGCTTTACAGAAGCATTACTATGCATCCGACGAAAGAAGATCCGTGGTCATCAATACTGTCTGTGTGGTATAAGATTAAATAATTCCTAGTCAAATCAGCATCCATAATTTGACAATTAATTGAGGTTGACAGAGTTGTCACACAATATACTTTTTGAGGTTAGGTATGCGGTTCTAGCTTTCATTTGGCTTTTAATTAAAATTAAAGACACAGGATTCTTTAACAATACTTATTTCATTTTTATTATTTAACAAATGAAATGGTTTGGACACAATAAGAATGGGTGAAGAGCAAGAAAATTATGGGCAAGAAAGTAGAAGAAAACCTAATTGAAAAAAGGATTACTTGGAGTGAAGGGAAAAGACCGCCAAAAATAAAAAAAGAATGGGCAAGGCGTTTATACGATGTATAAGGGAAAGAAGTTATTTTATTTATTGGTAGAAAATTGTAAATTCTGTTATTTTAGTTAAGTTGTAGTTATTTGGTTATGTATTTATACGTTACACCTAATGGTAGAGAAGGTTTTTGATATATTATATAAATTAACTAATAAAATACTATTTACTATTACACAATAAAATAATAAAATACAATGGTAAATACAGTTTGGAAGTTTTTACACTTAAAATACCATGGTCTAATCAGAAATATTATCAAGCACCTAATTAGAATTAACATTGATATCACGTCAGAACAAGGATAGAAAATTTTTAGGACAACAAAAGTTACAAATCAGTACATGCATATGGGACGCTGAAACGTACCGAAATTGAACGCAAAAAAAATGAAGTATTCGATGAGATCTGAAATCTGCTTATTAATTGCGAAGGGTGGGTTCTACGGTCTCTGCCAGTTTGGTTATACGAGTAATAGTAGGAATAATTTTATTTATCATATTAACAATTTCCCTTGCCAATTTGGCACTCACCAAGATCACCCTTCTTTAGGAGTTTGATAATCAGACCGTCCTTCCACTCTGTAGGTATTGTTTCGGTGAATCTGAATAGCTCAGGTGGTATACTAACTGTTCCGGCTGTTTTCAACGTTTTAGCTGGTTAATTTCTTTCTTAATTTCTTCGACAGTGGGTTCATTTGAAGAATTCCTTAGATGTTGGTGTACAGATCTTTGCTCACGATTGGTTCTCGTGCGTTGTTGAATTTCCCTGCTACTTGTGCTAGATGGGGAGGTAATCTATCTATTGCTTTTATCGCGTCTGGTAGCTCTCTTAGCTGTGGTGCTGGCCTCTCTGTATTCTTGTCTTAATCTTGCTAGCTACTAGTTGTGCTCTGAAGCCTTTCTTCCTTTTACCTTTTTCCATGTTTTAATCGTAAGACAATATGTCTTCAGATTGTGCTTGAGTCTGGTGCTGGGTCTGTCATCGGTAGCCTCCGGACATGCCTTGGGTTACACCGGATGAATGCGGAATTTGCTCCGCATCTTATGTTAAGGCTATTTCGCCTTTATTTGGTCATCAAAGCCTCGTTAAGTAAAAAACAGGATAGTAGTTAAGGTTGACATTTGCGTAAGAGGGACTAGGTGTTGCGCTTTAGTATCCCATTTTTAACCCCTTGCGATGCAATACTCTTATCAAAAGAGAAACTCTAACCACAGAAAATGTCTTCTGAAAATATAAAGATGATGAAGTTGGTAAACTTATGAGCAGCTCTCAAACAGAAATTACTACGAAAACAAGAAACAATCTTAGGAAAATCACAAGGAAATTAATGATGTCTGTTGACCCAATAGTGTGAAAGCGGCATTTTCAAGGGACCACAATTTCAAAATAACATCGAAAGAAAAGCAATTATCGTGGTATTGGTATACGGTAAGAATGTGGACTACTTCAAACAGCAACACAACTACAGTAATAACACACAACACAACTAGAAACTAAAAGAACATAAATGTAGCAAAACAAACTATAAAATTCCAAAACGAAAAAAGTAAAAAAGAAGAAAAACATGCGTAGTGGTCTCAGCTTAAGCAGAGCTTGTGCGCCGAAATATGTGGATACCAAACAGAAAGAGAAAGTGATAACGTCCAAGAAAACTATGGTAATCCATGGATGGAAATACAGATGAAGAGTCATCTTGAACGTATCATAGTTCAACGGAAAATACTACAAGTCTTGAATCCAGAAGTAGTTCTTTTAATATTAGCAACCTGGTCATACGTATGCTAACTTAAAAATTTCAGCTACATCAAATGGAGTTATCTTATCTTCAAATCCTGAGTTGCTGATCTTGGATTTAAAAAAAGAATTACAATGGCGACTACACGCATTTTTAATGCAGCAAAAAATCTTACGTCATGGGGCTCTAATTTATGGGAGAAGCTTCTATTTTTTTCTGTACTTCTTGGAAATTTTGAAAATAGCAGTCGACTTCCGTTTTATTGATAGCTGTTATCCTGTTTATGCCTGTAGCCAAACCCTGTATGCATTAATAGTAATAATTAATTTCATTAGTCAGTGTCGCTATCTGAACTGGAATCACTGCTATCATTCGAAACATGTATAAGCAACTTATCAACAGTTAGATCTAGAACTTTCTGACGTTCATACCATTCTTTAATCTTTCTCTCAGTGCTTGCAACACATGCGCTCCAAATTTCAGGTGAACACCACTGTAATGCTTCAGTTCACATTGGAAGAAGTTTATCATCTCCATACCCATCTCTACCAATGTGGTCATCGTAATATTTTTTGGCATATGTCCATATTAATTCAATAGCGTTGACTCGCAGTGGTATGGTGGTAATCGCAAAACTTCATGCCCATGACTTCTTATTAAATCGTCTACTTCATATACTTTGTCTTTTCTATGCAATTTGGCTAACTTCAATAAATCTAATCTAAATGATCATGAGGGATGTTGTTATTTAACCAATCTATAAAATGCGTCGTTTTGTCCATGATGAAGAAGCCTGCTTTTCAACGAGGGTAGAATGATATGGGGCATTGTCCATGATTATGAGAGACGGTTCTTCTAAATTATTGAGTAAATTGTCAACAAGCCATTTCTTAAACATTTCTGAATTCATCTCTCCATGATAATCTTTTTTCAAAGATTTTGTTGCAAATAACAGATGCATTTTTAATGAATCCTGCTGTACACCCAACATGAACAACAATAAAGCGCGTTCCTTCATAACCTTTAGGCTTTCTAACACTTTGGGCCGGTTGCAGAAAGCAACGTTAAGTCTGGTGAGCTAACGCGACGTCAAGTGAACAAAAGCAAATCAAATCTCAAATGTTTATGGTAACTAATACATTAGTAAACAAAATTTGATGCGATTTTGTTCACTTTGACGCGACGTTAGCTAACACCAGACTTAACATTGCTTTCTGCAACCGGCCCTTTGTATGTTTGACTCTTGCCATGATTTACCAGGATTTCCGTTAGAATAGATCCAAGTTTCATCCATGAAAACTGCTTGCAATGGTGACGATAAATTGATGTTTGCCATATAACTCCCAAAGACCCAGAGACGTGCTAATGTTATGCTATCCTTGTCGCACTCGCAAATAATGAGAGTGACGCATACAAAAACTATTTCTGTGCTAACTTCGTGTAACGATGACGCAGGGATCATCTTTGGCTGGATCTAAGGTACTATATTTATACGAGCAAGCTTATCCGCCATTTTGAGCTACTGAAAGTGGCGGAAAATTCAAATTCTAGTTACTTTCCAATTTGCATACGGAAAGTCTGAAAAACAACGATCATGTCATTTAATTTTATCCGTCTTAAAAAAGACTGGTTTTTAAACAAATAAAAAGAAAGCAGAAAAAATCGGAACGAAAACACTGTTAACTAACACGCACGTGGTTCAAACTAGAGAATTGTGATAGTACCTTAGTTCAAACAACAGTGACGAGTGACAGAACACAACAGAACTGACAGACACAGTTGACAGCACTGCACAATACCTACACACTGTATCTAGATTTCAATAACCACACTTGGATGAAGACTGCAATTATAATTGCCATAATAATGGAATGCACCAAGATTTAAATCAGCGTACAGTGTTCGTCTGGATCACGCAGTACGTACTCGAACGGTTTCCAATCCTGCTTGGTTGACAGACGATAGAACGTACGGTTACCGGTCAGCGCAGCCAACGGCTTGGCGCTAAAGTCCCTGTGACACAAAATCTAGTGGGATAAGCTTGCCTGGTCTATAAAGCACTCTAGCTGGATCCATAGTAAATGTGTTTTAAAAACATTTAGCATTGGGATATACTTTATAATTGCACTCTTGATTTGTATTATTATCAAAATGCCAAAAAAAGAAGTTCGATTTGTATTATTATCAAAATTCCAAAAAAAGAAGTGGTCCCCGCACTGACCCTTGCCGCACGTCAGACTTGTGGCATTTTCGTAGTTTCTTCTTTTACCCTTTCTCTTTGCATGTTCATAGTTGTACAAACTGTTACAATGAAATTGCCCAGTTGGTTGGGTAGATAAGCAACCTGTCGGATATGAGTGCAGACCTGGCAGTAGCCTAAAATTTGAATCGGATCAGCAATGCATGTCAACTCATTGCTTAAGTTTGCATTAAAAAAGTTGAACTCAGGTTGATCGAATGTGATGAGTGTTTCGATGCGGGGAAGCGAAATTCAAATTGCATGCGACCAATTGATTTCGTTGCTCTTCCCGTGCAGTATGAATGGTATTTGATGCCGAAGGATAAAAGACGCTAAATATTATGAATAAATAATAGTTTTCAAGCTCCAGTGTAATTTTCTTGTATTTTTTCAGGGTGGCAACAATGCCGGGCACACGGTGGTAGCCAATGGCATCGAGTACGACTTCCATTTACTACCCAGTGGTATCATTAGTCCTAAATGCACATCTCTTATAGGTGAGTTTGCATTGTATTTCGCATGTATATTGGCAAGATACAGTATGATCGAAAACTTTTATCCTTTAGAATCTAGAGGGCTGTGGAATGATTTTGTAAACAAAAATTGTTGGCAGTCCTGATAGTAAAAGTCACATTGGCATTTTATATCTGTCAGTTTAAGGTTATATCAGGAATGCCATTTTAACAAATACAACTGCAGCTTTTCAAAATGATTTCCGGTGTTTTCCATACACAGCACCGCCTAGTGTTCGGTATTAAACATCCCGTAAAAGTTACGTTTATTTGTCAAAATTGTATAGGTCATATTATTAAGTACCTTGACTCATCACTGCCAACATAAATTAAATTTATAAAAAATCCACAGCCCTCTAGAGGTTAAAAGTTTTCGATCATACGGTATGATTCTTACATACGCATTGGTAGTCGGTTTTAGCTGCGCAACACATTATATTATTAATGATAAATTAACTATTGATAGAAAATCTTTATTTGAAGTATATTTAGCACCTAAAAATATGTATTTATAATTACAACATGCCCAGTTTTTGCTGAATCGTCCAATAAAGAAAAATTGTTTACACTTCCAACGGAATTTCTGCATATTCGATTACTATTTGTTCTCTATATGTTCTAAAGTTTTGAACAGTTCCAGTTGTATATAGGTCGTACAGTATTTGTAATTTCTGATTTGCATACGGAGTGCAATTTGATGTTCTAAGTTAAATGCTTCATACACGATATTTCTTCTAAATTTGGAAAGAAAAGGAAGTGCAGCATCATCAATTGTTTTTATGACCTATATAATATCTTAGTGTCTCTTCCAGCTTTAACTGCTCTACAGAGGTTCACCTAGCGATCAGGGTTGGCATGATTTTCCCTACCCCGAAAAAACCCATGGGTTTTAGACTAAATGAGGTTTTTTTCCAAAAATTGACAAAAGTATGCTAAAGCTTAAATGGTATCAAATCTTCCAATAACAATTACAATAATTTTGGATATTTGAATATTTCTCAATGATTTTTAAACTAATGGAAAGCGTATTCTTTCTAGATTCAGATGCCAAATTAATCACGAAATTATTTTTAATAATGCTACAGAAAATGTTTAAACAAAGTGTACCAGGAATGCGCGCTATAAATTTCAGCACCTAGGTATTTTGAAAACTATTGCACATAAATGCAAACTTCCAGCGTACGACATGTGTAGAAGATAATGAAGACATTTTTAGCGAAAGAATTATCTGAATTGATTTATTGTAAGAAATGCGGTCTATTTTCCGCTCCCTGGTTTGCTTGATACGCGTGTCACGCCTTGCCGTTCGCTGATTTTCACCACGTGATTCAGGAAATAAAGGGATGACGTCGGGAATAGTTAGAGGAAAGCTGAATTTTGGCCGGTTGTTAGACCACTACAAGAGATACATTTTCCCAAAACTCCCAGCCCCTCCCCCCTGTGGTTCTCGCTCAGTGTTTCTTCGAGCTTCACATTCTTAGACTTTAGAAAATTGTTTTATATCTTAAAAAAATGTGCTAGAAAAATATGTTTGTTTAAATTTGCGCTAATGTTTACAGATTTTTCTTAATTTTAATGGAATAGAAAAATGCCTATTGTAATTTTAAAATTCTAATACGCTTTATCCTTGTAGCTTGTTTAAAAATGACAAAATAAGTTACAATACCATACAGTTTTAATTTCAAAATTGCACGGCATTATTCTAGGGACGCGTTCTCTAGGTTAAAATAAAAAACAAGTTGATATAAACATTGGGTCACAGTTGCGCATTAAGGGAGCTACAGCTCTGAGAAGGGCAAAGGAGAAAACACATTGCTATTAGTAGATTACGCTCATGAAGTAGCAGATTTCAATCTTTAGTTTAAATTTTCTCTAAAACTACTGTTCTGAGCGATTCCAAACAAGAGTATCCTTTTTATGTAAAAAGGTCTGGGCTTACCAAATATCTAACTAAAATCTGACTAAAATGTTAAGTGTAAATAGTTATGATAGAAACAGTTCTCGCCCTTTAACAAACTACCCGTTCCGAATCTCATATTAAATTTTTTCTAGGTTATCTAAATTAGCATAAAAAATAGCGTTGATCAGCTAGATTACACCAAATTTGCGTCATCTGTATTATTGTAATTAAATATAATCCTTGTTTTCTTGTTACCCTTCTCGGGGCTGTAGCTCCCTTGCTACGCAATTTCAGACCAATGTTTATAGGTACTTTTTCGTTTATTTCAACCTAGAGAACAGATCCCTATAAAAGTGCTGTGCAATTTTAAAACACCCTGTATATAGTCAAAATCTACAATACATACCGAGCCACTCGCCAAAAGGAGAATAATTTTCTTCTAGAAAAACAGGTAAGTGGTGACATGACAGTCCATTGCAGGGCTCGCACAATATGAAGCAATTCAAACCATATATATAATACACATATATTGCTAGCAGGGCCTGGAAACGTCAGAAAACATTACGGCGCCGACATAGTCTCACTTAAGAGTATAACGCGTCTCGTGCGCATGCGTGAGAATTCGAACTCCGCCTTTAGAAGCGAATTTTAAACTTGACCACTTCCCCATTGGGCGGACGACGCCGCCGCGCTTGCGCACAGCTCACCATTATACATTGAAGAGTTGGTTGTCTGTCTCACTTCCTTGGCCAGTTTCCCACTCATAGCCGCTAGCAATATAGTAAGTATTAGATATATGATTCAAACCCGCTTTTTTGCACCCACAATGATTTCCACATCCTGACTTACAGCTGTAAGATACTAGGCGTGTTCTTTCAATTACTAGAAGTTTATTTTCTGGTGACGGCGACGTTTATACTTGCAGAAATAAATTCTCAAACGATGTTGATGAGACGCGTTTGATATGTGAGGAAGTTTCGTCAAGACAAAATTTGACCTTAATGCTGACCTTTAGTTAGGGTTATCAAGCGGAAGTAGCGAGCTTTGCTCAAATTTGAGTATTTACACAAAAAATGTCTCACTGGTACGCAGTTTTTGACGAGTTTTGGATGAATTCCTGTTTGAATACGTTGGAAGGATATACAGGGTGTTAAAAAAATATACTTACAAACTTTTAGGAGTGGTAGGGGACATCAAAACAAAAATTTTTTGCTTTATAAACATATGTCCAAAAACGCTTCATTTTCGAGATACAGGGTGTTGACATTTGTAAAAAAAATTGTTCCATTGTTCCTCTAAGACGAAGCAAGATACGCAAAACCCTCAAGTGAAAAAAAGTTGTTTTTAGTTGCTTTATCTTAAACAAGTTTAAAAATTGCAAAAAAAACAACTGAGTGTTATTTTGTTATGCAAAAACACTAACAGGTTGCCCCGTGAGCGCGCCTCTGGAATTGCTGTATGAACTGTAATAGATCTAAAAGATGCCCCATAAAATTACCAACAAACAAAATTTCATTAAAATCGGCTGAAGCCTTTTTTTTTCTACAAATTTTAACACCCTGTATCTCGAAAACGAAGTGTTTTCGGACAAATGTTTATGAAGGAAAAAATGTTTGTTTTGATGTCCCGTACCACTCCTAAAAGTTTGTCGGTATATTTTTTGAACACTATATAATATGTTCAATAGTTTTCAAAATACCTCCATGCTGAAATTTATACCGCGCATTCCCGGTACGTTTTGTTTAAAAAAATTTTGTAGTGTTTGTTAAAAATAATTTCGTGATTAATCTGACATCATCTGAATCTTGAAAGGATACGCTTTCCATTAGTAAAAAATAAAAATTAAAAAATAAGCTTTAAATGCGATGTACCAAAATTCATCAATTTTCAGTAATAAAAAATATCTGAAAATATCTTTTTCTGTTTTTTGCCATCGCAAGGTCATTCCAGATAGTGTACACATTTTTTAAAACTACGTCATTCCGGATAGTGTACATATTTTTTAAAACTACATCTTCGAGTGCACAGCCCACATTTTCGAAGCGTTTTTTTGAGAGGCCAGATTCCTGACTCAGTTGTCTTTTCTATTTTAAATTTACTATTATCACTTTTGTGCACCGCACCACCTGTTTCAATTATTGTTTTGGATTTTGGACCTGCTTATGTATACATACTGTTTTTTATATATAGCGTGTTGGAACACGTCCAACAAAATGTTTGGCTTGTTGCATAAGACATTACAGCTGTTTGGCATCCACCTGCCACCTGCTCCGCACAAAGGGATGGCCTATTTATAGGATAGATTTGTGTCAATGTCAGATTTTCGTACGGGAAAACTAATTGCCTAAGAGCCGTCCTCGTTGACATGACGAAATATTCCTGAAACCGCCCATTAGTGATCATTAACAAGCAATAAAACTCGAGACTTCCATGATAATTCAATATTGTGCTTATCATTAAGCCCATTAATACATACTCATTCACCATTTGTCATTTAAATTTCGTCGTTGGTAGTTCAAATTATATTAAGGAAATTTACATGTCTCTGTTAAGTCGGTATCAATTGTTCAGTGGTACCATGCCATCCCGAGTTATCGTCATTTCATTATTTAGGAGAATTAGTAGCATAATTAAGGCATATTGCGATTTAAATAAATGATCATGCGACCTTGTATGTTTATATTTAAATCGGAACCGTAGCTGTTATCGATTAAGATTTCGCATTTCTGCCGGTTATGGTTTGAAATGTTCTAATTCTGGTATTGATTTTCATCTTTACTGGGACATCTATATAAATACGCACTGCAAGATTAATCGAGCTCCTATATTTAGGAGCTTCCAAAACGGGGTCCTCTATTTAGTCAATGTGGTATCAGCGGGGAATTGCTCTATCTATAAGTGGAGACTTTGTAACGCCCGCATCCTTTCATTAAATTTGACGTGAAATCGAAACGGAATTGTCGCAACCATACTCTGAATTTGATAACGAATGCTGTGGTTGTGGTTAATGCAACCAACACTAAGGTTGCTGGTAATATGTGATAATTAAGTGCTGTACTGGCAACGATATGAAACCAATTGCAACAGTTTCAACAATAGGGTTCTACATATAATACCGTGTGTTCATATGAAACTACATAAATAGTGACAATGGCTAATACCATCAGTGCCAATAATACTACAATAATTAATGTGGTGAGATGACAGTAATTGTTGCTACTGTTCCTCATGATTCCCATCATTAATTATATTGCAATCCAAAATTTGTTACCTTTAAAGAATTGTGTTGAAGTAGCTATGTTCAAATATAATTTACTTGGAATGACTGGACTTTTGTCGCCGCTTTGTCGTTGAAATACGTTTGGTTGCATTTCAAAAATAGGGAAATTTGGGAATTTCTTTAAAAAATGACTGTATGAGATAGCGGTAGCTATTGAGGATTAGTGATTGCTACTGGTGCGTTGGTGTATGTTTTCGGAGATGTACTTTGCGGTTGAATTCTTCTGCTATCTTAGAATTTTCCAAGCAGCTTGGTGTGGTTCATGCAGCCCATGAAATTTATCTAACAGTGCTAGGATTCGGGAATATTTCAGAGACAAACTCATCCCAGGCCGCCTGCCACTCTCTGGTAGATTTTCCTAGGTTCGCTTTTAAAGTCGCTTCACGGTGTTGGAATATGCCAGGCCGTTTTCTTTGTGCCACCCGCTTACTGCATGTATTTTCGTCTTGAGGTTTTGATGTCATCTCATGAGGAATACAAGAGAAATGATTCATTAGTAGTTTGGATGTGCCGTTCAGCTATCCTGGAGGAAATTACCACGTTCGAAGGCCTTTCGCTCATACGATTCCAAGCCATCATACTGGAGAAAAAACCTTGCACTTCAATCATGCAGCTTTGCTGACTCAGGAATTTGAGCTAATTAACTTCACATGTGAATAACAGCATCCGCACTCCGCTTTCGCCCGGTTTTCATTTATGATTGGGAGACACGTGCTCGTGTAAGCAATTGTCAAAAAATGCACACCAGTTCACTCTCTCGTCAGTTTATTTGCATTCCATTTTGACAGACGAAATGTGTACATAAATAAACAAATTTGACATTCACAAGTAGTATAAAACCAGGTAAAACTTAAAATAAAATAAACTGCATGAATTACTACATTTACAACAAAATAACACCTTCAGATAAAATGATACTACTACAAATACATTATCGATTTATACCTTTCATAATTTTGTTACGTTTTTTTTTCTTTGCATAAATCTGTACATCCGCCATTCCATTTTGCCCCCTTTGAATATTACCGTTGCTGCAAACATTGTTTTGAAGTTGATTGTATACAGTGTAAATAAACATTGAGTTACAGTAATTTCCGATTTTTATTTGTTGATTTGTTGAAACATTTATTTGGTTTAGGGGTTTACACAAATAGCTGTAGGTCATCTGGTTTGAACCGTCTCGAAACAGTGGAGCTATCGAACAACCCACATCATCCTGCTTAGGAACTACCTGGAAAAACTTTGCTACACCATGTGTTCTTCTCATAAAGAATTATGGAGCATTATTGAGCATTCATTTTTAAATTATAGAAATTCGTCGGTAATCGAAAACGAATGATTATAACAGGCATTTTTTTGCTAAAGGAAATGATAACGTGGTAGGTAATATAAAAAGTATCCTCTGAAGAAGAATGCTCAAATGCTTATTGAACATTGCCTGGAGATTACGAGCGGCTTTTTACGGAATTAATTGTACATAGTTTCACATTTGCAAGAAAGATTACATCCACAGTCTATAATATTGTATCAAAGCAAAGATTGTATCTTACAGTCATAGAGATGCGAATGAAAAGTGAAAGATTGTGGTTGAGATCAACTACCTCCCTTGGCCCAAATTATATATTTTTATTCTATAATCTATCGATGAGCAACGTGACTTCTCAATAATACAGTTAGTAATAATAATAATAACAATAATAATGGTTTATAAAAGGCTCGATCGAGTTTTTGTACCGAACTTCAACTTCCAGAATTCCTGTCGACTACGGAAGGAAAAGTCTGATGGATGGAAAACATGACAAAACACATACAGGAAAAGTGGGCTTTCACAAGCGAATTATTAAGGCGACACGGAGTCTTATAATACAACAAACGTTGAGGGAATATTGCAAATATTTATTGACGGAGAGCAGAAAAATAGTTGCTTTGCAAGGCCTTAAGACATTAAACATGAAAATAACAGGAGTTAACACCAGTAGAAGAAACGCATTTAGTGAAACGAGGAGCTCCAATGGATCCAGAAATATTCTCATAGAATTGATAACATTCAATCATCATATCTTAAATTTAGGACATTGGCTAATAAGACAAATCTGACAATATAGCGACTCGCAATTTTCGATTTGGTACGATTTAACTTGGTTTTATTTCACATGTCAAATGAACTAATTTATAAACGTCAGTTGATTTTTCTAGGTTAGGACGTCCGTTTTAAGCAAAAAAAGCAACAAAAAGTGTGTTTGAGACAAATATTGATTATATTATTAGCATTGATACCTACTCAGGTAATACAAATATTTAGTATTACGCTCTCTGGTATATATTTTAAATCGTTATATTCTCTTCCTAAATATAATTGGTAAGAATATCATTTCGTTATACTTGATCCCAATTCAAAAAAATAGTAGGACGAGTAGTATTTTCAGCTTTGGGATTATAACTCGTAATATTCATAAAAAAATCATCGACAAAAAGCGTACTACTTATTATATTGCTCCTGACAATTCCAGTGCCGTACAGTACGGACATCTACTTGTGTCCTGTCATCTGTCAAACAACAAGTTAAGTGAGCAGCTATAATAATGTTCCTAAAAGTGTAAAATATAGATGCACGTTGTATATTTTTAGTATATTACTTCTCGAGTTTGCTTTTTGGAGATCTCAATTTTTCTAAGATTTCCTATTGTCAAATTTACAACTGCTCAGTAATTTGACTTTGACAGTTCGAAGCTTACTGATATTAGTGTATTACTACTTAACTGAGTTTATATTTCTTAATAATCAAACCTAAGATTGACGAAATACCTTCGACACGAAGTGTACGAAGTATTGAAATTCCCTCATATCGAAAACCACTCTGAGTCAAATATCTCTAAAATTCGTGCCAACCGACTAATTTACCCACTATACCAAATCTCCGTCTCGGCTGTGCGGATCTTTTGGTGAAGACCCCAGCCCACTAGATCCCTCCCTCGTATTGGGGGGTGCCTAAACGTGCTGTGCGGGGGATGTATGTTCGTATGTGTACACGATTCCAGTCGTCAGGAACCTTCCTGAAGTCTTGGATCGTTTTCATACGATAGGTCCTCCGAAAATGAAGGCAACATCAACTTTTGAGGTATGGTCGTCGGTAAAAAATTGTTTTTTTGTTTTTTTGATAAATAACTTGTTCATAATATTTCATTGTATTAGCGAAACGGAGTGATGCTGAGTGTCGAAGTATTCTTGGAAAGCACGAAAGGGCGCTTTTCTAGGGTGCGGGGTACCGTATATTTTTCAATTGCATTTCCTCCATATTCTGCATGTGAAAACAACTTTAGCTCATTTTGCTTCTATCTACAAGAAAAGAGTCTGAAGAAAATGCTAAAATCATTGGAATATTGCAGTACCTAGCTAATGTTATTAAAAGAGAATCTAAGAGAGATGAAGAATGATAGATAGACTCCGTAATTATAAGTGTAATACGCATAAATGCTGTTAAAAACTTATGTAAGGGGTCAAGAAGTTATGTTGGATTTTAGAACATTCTTTGAATTTTAAGCTTCGAAAGCGTTGTGTCGGTGTTGCCCAATAGCTCCTAAATTGTAAGGTATATTAATATAGAAAAACAAAATGTCAAAGAAAAGGAGTTCGTATTGGAAACGTTACACTGTTGCTTTTATTTGCAGACGATCGGGTCGCCAGAGCTGCAGCGAGGACGATGAAGTTACATGATAAGGAAGCGTGAAGAAAAAACAATGTGGGGCCTGGATATTAATTTAAGTAAGGCCTTGTGATTCGAGGAACCAGAAAAAAATTAAACCTGAGTAGTACCGGCAATAAATTGGTACACTCATTTACAATTTGTTACTTGGATGTTCTGGAGTATTGTGTTATTTTGCAGGTAGGGAAATACAAAATAATCCAAAATGGTCAAGATCCGATAATCAAGGTGAAAATCTAGAAGTGAGCGTGAACTAATTAATCGATCACAAAATGTTCTAGTATTATAAGTAGCGGCTTCATTCTGTTGGAAAGAATTCGCGGTCTTCTTCATGCAGTTGGTTTACATTTATAAAATCATTGGAGATATCGAAATAAAAAACCATAAATATACGGCAGTGAATCGTAGACCGTCTCAAACAAACAGAAAAGTAGTGCCAGAAGCAGATAAATGAGGTTTCTGCAAAAAACTTAATGAAAAACTGCACGAATAGGATTAGGAACACAATATGCAAGAAATTACTAATTAGTGGTACAAAAAGAAGCTGAGATGGTGAGTTTTAAAGACTAAAAAACATGGAGGCCTGGAAGAAAGACAATATTTACGTGTGTGGCGTTTTTTTCTTGTCTTTAGATGTTGTAATGTACTGCATGTCAATTAATCCATATGGAAAAGGTGGAAAATTTGACGTCGAAAAACTCTCAAGCGACACCTTGACCAAAAAGCATTGTATTTAAATACTTCAATATTCCCGTATGTTCCAATAGTAACAGTTTTATGAAACACGAACAGAGGTAATAAAACGCTAAGTTTAAACCATTGCAGGAGTTTCCAGAAAAGTATGAGGATTTTCAATACTATGGTTAGCGAATTAACATAAACAGCGAATCCAACTTCAACATCAAGTTGCAATTTTATATGCGAACAGTTTTTCGTATTTTTCTAACATTGGCACTTGAGAAAGTTTTCCTAGAGATTTGCAATTGTCATTCATATAGTGACGAGCATAATAAATTAAATTTTGCATTCTTAGTGTAATTTGTTCAGTGCCACGAAATAAACGCACATTTTCTAACTGCGATACTAAAAATTCTCTTAAGAATGGCTATTTTGAAAATTGATTCGGCCATCCTTATTTTATGTTCCTTACTGTATTTTTAATGCAACGTAACGTCTTTGTAGTAACGAATGATGTCAATTTATGTTGTCAAGTTCATATTAATTTTAAATCATCAACCCATATGTATTTTTTATTTTAACACATGATTGATGTATATTGTTAATTTTGTTCTGTCTCAAGAAAGTTCCTCACACATTCATGTAAATCCGATCTCATGTAACCAAGAAATCATTACAGAGCAACTTAATTACATTTGCACGTTGCAAAACCTAAAACATTCGTAAGAAAATGAATGAGGTCATCAAATATGTGACGTTAAGAAGGCATGCAACGTGAAGAACAATTACAGCGAAAAATTCGTTATAGCTGAATTGGAAAGTCTCGACAAGAAGATAGAGACCATGGACGAGAATAACTCAATGATAGAAAAATATTTATTGAGTGCCACATAACTAAGAAGGAAAGGAAAACAGTACGAAATAAAAAGTATAGCAAGAGAAGAAATCAAGAAAGGAAACAAAACTAAAATTAGCTACCACAAGATACATATATATAAGATTACAAATGAGAACCAGAAAACGGAGTGGTAAAGGTAGAGCGCACTAAAAAAAACTATACAAAGTACGGGAGAACCAAAGATGACGAGCCAAGCAAGCACGCGGACGCAACAAACGGAAAAACCAAAAACACGGAGCAAAATAAGGAGAAATACTAGAAGAGACTGTAAAAGCATACAGGGATAACAGACAAAAATGATGAAATTACTGTGAATAATTCAAAGCTGTCATATGTCATATCAAATTTTAATATCAAAAACTACTATACAAAACAATTACAAAATTAGATAAATGTATTATTTACCGACTAGCTATACCATCTTCTAAGCAAGAAATAACCTTAGCTTTTGAAACTAAACTCATTCTAGGTATTATTGACAGTGACGTTTTGAAATAATTTCATATTCATATCTCAGTTGGCAGTTGAAAGCAGATTCACACAGCTAAAAAACCTTGTGCAATTTTTTTTGTTAGCAATAGTACACTATCGGAGAGAAATAAGCAGAGCAGGCGTACGGTTTATAATTAAGGAAGAAAAGATCAATATCTTAACGTAGGTGAAATATAAAAAAAAAACGCGAAGGTTGTGAAAGTACTTTGAAGTTGGGGAAACAACCAGTCACAATATATAATACATATTCTTTGAATACTTTTATACAGGTTATACCGATATTTTTGTACGAGGAACTACAAGAAAGGTTGGACGGCTCAACGGAGGTGCATAGAAGGACAACAAGCATGGAGGAAAACTTATAAAAATATGAAGCGCTGAATAGAAATCCAAAGAGAATTTTAGAAATGCGTCAAACAACCAAGTAGTAGGCAACTGTAAATTTATATATGGTGATAATTAATAGCTAGTTATAAAATAAACTAGGGAAATTTTGAAAAATTCAAATACACACGAGAAGACTATAGCAGAGGCACAAAATCAATTATCGATTATCTGTATATATAAAAATCAATCGCCGTGTGTTAGTGTGTTAGTAACGCAAAAACTCGAGAACAACTTGACCGACTTGGATGATTTTTTTTTGTTGTGTTCGTCTTACTCCCGAGGTGGTTTAGCAAAAAAGAAAATTCGGAGAAATCCAAAGGGAAAGCCGGAAAATTGGAAAATATCGAAAGTTTGTTTTTGTATACACTGTACGACTTCCTATATACTTTTATGATTCTGTGCTTAATGGTTTGAACGGTTTTCCCCATCATCATCATTTTTTATATAAAGAGGACTATAAAGAGCGACAAAGGAAGTGAAAATAACGCCGGAGATGGAGATAAGTGGTCATTACTTATTAGTAGTAATTAAAGAAGAAACAAAAAAAGGTAGTTCTAAAACAAACTACCGGAAGTATCTGAAAAGTAAAGAAAACTAGTAGAAAGCAAAATACAAAAAAGGAGAGTAAGAGATAACCAAGGAACAGGAAAATAAGGCTGCAGTACAACGAATATAACAAATTTGTCAAGAAAAAACCGTGATGGACAGGAGAGAACAAGGACAGTGTGAACGAAAAGACAAATAAATGGAAAAAATAACTTCAGACAAAGAAAACCTGAGGACTACGAAGAATATAAAATATAAGGACATTTATTAAAAGATAGATACAGACAGCAAAAGAAGATGCATGGATAAAATATGGAAACACAATGAAAAATGCATACAAAATCAGAAGCTATTGTATGAAGTAGTCAGACACATGTGCCTGAAAAAGGAAAGAAACTATTAAACTAAGAAGAAATTAAGCAAGACAAGACAAACGAAAGAAGAATACAAAGACCACGAAATCACAAACACCAATTCCCTAACTACGATGCGCGAAGACTTAACAAAATAATAACGTGAAGAATGAAGCTGGGTAAGACGGTAGGGTAATAGAAAATAACACCAGAAATGATCATGTACGCGGGAAAACGAGCGAAAGAGGAGCTATGGGCAGTAATAGACATGTGTATACAAGTAGGATATACCTATACTGTTAGATTAGCAAATAGGTACAACAGCATTACTATAACACAATAAATATCTTAAAGCTTCTTAGCTTCTTGGGGTTGATGTGTCAGTCAGAACACTGGAGCGGTAATTATGATTTTATTTCGTTGATATAGATATATAGATGAACAGTAATTACAAACTAAACGATTTGGAGGTGTCGCTGGTGGGAGTTCCGGTTCCTCTTGTTCCTCTGGGGACTGGTGATTCCGGTCTTGGGGTTGGCAAGGGCTCGAAGAGACGCTCGATCAAGGTGCGGGGCCTAGAAAGAGAAAAAACCCAGAGGGGCTGCTTTGGCTTGGACGTGGCCATGGCGGAACGAACAACGGTGCGGCTTCCTGGAGGGTGCGTAATGCCGAGCGAGCGAGAGGTTCAACCTGGACGGTACTGCGAGCAGCTGCTGGTGAACAATGAGCTTCAACCGTCGGGGGTGCTGTGGGTGCGTAGTTCCGGGCGAACGAGACATTCGACCTGAACATGGCTGTTACCAAGAGTGGTGCAGAGTGTATTGTTCGGCGAACGAGTGGTTCGACCGGGACAGGGCTATTGCGTAGGCGAAGCTTGTTTCGGCCCCCCGGTGAAGAAATAGCTTCGGGGTGGGCATACGGGGTGCGTTCGCTTTAAATGCTACTGTGATGTGGGCCGACTTATGCAGGTACGGCCACAGAGATTGAACGCCAAAGCTTTAGGCGAACAGAATTGACTTTGAGAGTTTGCATGAATTGTTCTGCCGATCCTCGGGCTATTAAACTCCTGAGACCACCCTTACTTGAGTGGGGGCCAGGTTGCTGTGTTTTATTAAATTTAGCTACAAGTTTTTTCTTGGAGGCAGCCAGAATTATTTGATATGCATCATGTGGTAGCTGACCTAAAGCCGCGCATTTTGACACCAAACACGACCCCATTGGTGGGAAAGGTAAATTTGTTGTTAATTTAATAACGCCGATTTATCTTTTGCATTAATTAGGTCGTCGGGTCTAATTTCTGTTATCAGACCTGTATTCGGTAGCGTTTCTTGGTTATTACTGTGTTACCTTTGCTTTATCCGTTGGTTAGCCAAATGTAGGCAGATGGGCGTCATACAACGGCTAAATTGGTTTTGAGAAGCAGGCGGTTTGACGGATTGTATCAAACTGTTAGCCGGTGTCGCCTGTCGGCAGAGCGGTGTTTGTTTTGGGTAGCGACGAGTTTAAAATTTGTATTAATTCGTTGTTCGACTAAATGTAGACGGCTACGCCACCAAGGACCGAGGCTACCTTTGTTCCGCGTGAAGGGGATACAAGAAAATGTTGCAATTTCAGGGCATATCACTACTGTATATCTGGAAAAAAGAGTCCTAGAAGAAAACTAAAGGAAAAGATGGAAACCACTTTGAAGGTAATATAGTGCTGATTCGGAAAGAAAAGAAGTAACCAAGATTCACTCTGAAACAAATAAGCGACAAACAAGTACATGCATGTTTTATAGACTAGAGAAATTATTAGAGAAATAAATAGGGTGGATGGTGGATTTTTATAGTTATCGAGAGCAAAGAGGAGCAGAAAATGAATTGATGTAAGCTCCTTTTTCTTAGTTTTCTCATTACTAATGTTGACTCGTATATTTCTTATTAATTCTCTCGATCTTCAGGTCTTCGTACAGCATCATAAAAAGAATATCCTTGTTGTCTTTTGAAGTTGGGCAAACCACCGTCTTAGTGGACGGCTTCGATTTCGTCCACCTTAAATATTACCTGATACGATAAGTTTGCGAGTAATGTGTCCAAAGAACTGCAGAATGCGTTTTAGGCAAATTGTAGATATCTACTGCGAATTGTTAACTCTGAAAGGATAAACGCGCATTAGTGGGATCTGCTGTCCATTGCAGGGATGGCAAAAAACACTTCTCTTTTCATTTTGATCGGAAAAGTAGGCGAAATCAGAATAAACCGTTTAAAATTGAAGAAACCACCGGATGAAATCAATCTCTTGACTTTTTGACATTATATATCTTCCTAGATATCATCAACAGCAAATTTGTCCAGTATACTTATTATCAAATTTGAAGAAAAGATGAAACCATTCCCCAAATAGTTATTTGTTTCATTAGTACAAAAAATGCATGATTTCGGGACAAGTAAGACGCGTAGGTACTCATAAATTCGGTAATATGACTTATTATTTAGAATCTAACATTGTAGGTTATATTGTAGAACTGTCATGGTGCAAATAAACAATCACTGTACGGGAAAAATAAACAACAACGACGGCGACTGCCGAATATTGACGAAGCGTTTGATTTTTATTTAAGATTTACCATGTAAAACCCTATCTTGCGTCAATTTTTGTACTAGTGCAAATATGAATCGAAAAGTGTACAGTTGCCAAGGTAATTTGTAAACATCCCGAAATTACGTACTTTTTATACAAAATTATTCGACAATATGGCGTCTTATTCGTGTGGTTGGAGAAAAAAGGTTTTTTTTAAATTGTGTTACCACCAGCAACATGTCTCCTGCTAAATGATGGAAAGCTGTAGGAGAAAATAGCTTTTCGAAGGATGGTGAAATCGAAAATGAAAATGATTTCAAACAGTTTTCGTCTTTTCGATAGAAAGAACTTTTTCAAATTTCAGTTTCATACAATCGAAAGTACGTAATCGCTTAAGGATTAGGGAATGTCTACTGCCTGTGTACTAGTGACGTCATACCTCACACGTAGATCATACAGTACCTTTATATAAGACAGTGGCGACAATACAACTAAACCACGCCCCCGCCGCCATATTCAGGCAAATTTGTAACGGGTGTTCATTTAAATTCGTAATCAGAGTCTCCTTTTACGTTTGGCAGTACTGAAAACATTCGAGATTTGCTGGTTAAGATTTGCGTCAGTCTGTGTCAAATACATGGAGTAAGTGGGAAGGAGACCGATCACCATGCTACATAATCTGCGATTATAACGGGTGTTCATTAGAATTTGTGGTCTAGTCGGCTTTGGAGCTGATGAAGTCAAGTCGTGCATTAAATCATATGGCTGATAACTGACACTGGTGACACTGAAAGTCTATGTCAAATTCGATGTTAGTAGCTTAAGTTTTTCATCAGTTTTGACACAAACTGACACAAAACCTAACCTGCTAACATCGAATTTGACATAGACTTACAATGTCAGTTATCAGCCATATGATTTAATGCACGACATGACTTCATCAGTTCCAAAGCCGACTGGACCACAAATTCTAATGAACGCCCTTTATTTACGGCTCTTTAATAGTACAGTATCTACCACTCGCAGCGCTGGTGTTCCACGCCGGGTCTTCGATCTATCACGTGATCGTGGCGTACGATCGCTGCGGCAACTCAAAACTTAAACAAACCCCCACCCAGCCCCCAACTAACCCGCCGCGGAACATTTGCACCGCGAGTGGCAGACTACGGTACTACTAAAGAGCCGCAAATATCAACGCAGGTTTTGGCGAGCGGCCAGCATGGGGATCTGTCTCTTTACCTCTTACTTCATGGTCAAACAAAAAAAATCTAACCTACTAACCTCGAATTTGACATAGACTGACAATACACTTCAGTACCGCCAAAAGTATAAAACGTATCACGGGCGATTTAGCCTAAACATGGCGGCTAAAACCACGTGATCTAGGGAGCCAATAAAAAAAAGTAGGACACCCCATTGTCGCCACTGTCTATATAAAGGCACTGTAATAGATCATAATAGCTGGTTCCACCTACCAAACGATACTCAATCGTTTTGATGTTGCAGAGTTCCAACTATTGACTTTCGGTATGACCCTCGTACACGTATATTGCTGATACCTACTCCAGCGAGTGGTGGACAAATACTAATAGATAGCAAAGTAAATTAGCAAGCAGGAAGATCAGAAACGAAGTGCACATACACCTTAAGATAGAACCGATATAACAGAATACAACAATTAAGATAGCTGGTTCACATAATAAGATGGAAGATTTCGAGACTATCCAAAAGAGCCTACCAGGCCGGAATAGGAAAAAAGAAACGAGAAAGACCGAGAAAAGAGTGGAGAGAAGTAAGAAAGCAC
Organism: Agriotes lineatus; assembly: GCA_940337035.1. NCBI lineage: Eukaryota > Metazoa > Arthropoda > Insecta > Coleoptera > Elateridae > Agriotes > Agriotes lineatus. The sequence goes on from CALNHX010002794.1 coordinate 152,299, forward strand.
TACAGAATAGAGAGAAGAACTGGAACGACGTAACCAAAGATTACAGAACAAGTATACTTGTTCTGTAATCTTTGACGTAACCCATCTAGCCATGGACAGACGAAACTGGAAACAAAATTAAGAAGAAAACTCGAGGGAGACTCGCGTGATCGCCCGCGTCTGAAGTAAGTTTTTTAACATGATTTTGAATCGCAGCCAGCGGAAGCAAGTTCTTTACACGTTCATGGGAATCTGATCTGGAGTAACTAAGAAATCATTAGTGAGAAACAGAATTTATTACATTGCAAAAAGACAAAAAACGTTTACACAGCCGCGGAAATGTTGACATTGACCTTTGTAACCAGATAAATGAAGTCGTCATCCAATGTGCGTGTGCTTCCGTTCCGAGCTTGTAACGGTTTGAAACGATAATTTTATTGCTCGGTCAGAAATTGCTCTTGGTTGATTGCTCGTAAATGTTCAAATTTTGATATTACGCAAATGTGAAGGCTGGCTTGATAGACGCTATAAATCGTATTGAATGTTCGTCAGTTTCATATAACTTGAATTGGTTTTCAATGTTGAGGAGCAAGCATTCTTAATTTATTTGTGCCATTTTGGGCTGCGCGATATTAGGAAAATGCAAGATGCATTTTTCAATTTGTTTTTTCAGCCCTTTATTGTTTGATTGTTTAGGTTTAGAAGATGAAGAGGATGTGCAAATTACATACACCTACGTTATAAATTACAAGTATTACGATCAAAATTAGACGAATATTGGACACTTAATATTTTTTGTAATGTTCCGTCGACGCGAAAGTGGAGGAAAAACAAAAATACTGTCCATGAATCGAACACTTCATTGCTTCAATCACAACAACGATGTTGTAAAATAGTTTGCGAATATTACAACTTTAAAAGTGTATTAGTTTTGCTTTTGATATCGTATCGACGTTACGGAGTGAAAGTTAAACAAACACTTTATAATAACAGCTTGTTATGACTTGAAATGTTTCATACGAAGCGTATGTTTTTGGACAGATCTGAATTTGATAAGTTTATTTTTTTATAAAACTAAGTCGTTAATAATTTGGATGCATTCTCCAGGGCAGAAATTCAAAAGAAAACTCTTGTTTCTAAGCCAATATTTCGGAAAACTTGATTCCTCTATAAAAGCAAAAAAGTGAGGTTAGTGCGTCATTTTTAGCGCAATGAGTACTAATAAGCAAAGCATATCTTGACTAGTGCATCAGGTCGACAATTTAAAGTAACGGTTAGATAACCCAATTCGTACCGCAGTAGGTTAGTAAACTCACTTTTTTGCCTTGATAAAAGAATTGGGTTTTTCAAAATTTTGCCTTAGAGACGAGTTTTTTTTAACTGCTGCCCTGGAGAACGCATCCCAATTATTAACGACTTAGTTTTATCAACCAATCGTTCGTTACTGTCCTGCATTTTAAATTTTTATAACAGTAATCCAAATGGAATTTCGCCCAAGTTTTCTAATCATCAGCATTAAAGTTGTTTTTACTTTAACCCTGGCAAAACTGGTATAACCCACTCGCGAAAATGAAAGAATGTACGAATATATGCGCATATATATGCATAAATTTTGTTGACTATATGCACTCAAAGTTACAATATATGCCCATAATGTGGTCTTAATTTTTTTTAAATAAGTAGAAGTAGGTATTCTAAATAATGTAAAGTTTTTAATTATTTTGTATGAATATCTTTGTTTCTCTAATTTTTATTCAAAGACGTCATTCATTTTAATTTTAACCTTTGACTATATAAACATGGACTACCAATGCCAACTTTACGTTAAAAGCCAACATAAAAATGAGATTTCCCATAACCCCGCCAGACTATTATTCACCCAACACTCGAAATTCAACTTTTGAAATGTATTCTATGTTGGTTGATTCCTTATACATTGTTTCTACAGGAAAAGTGGTGGTTGCTGGCAGTTCATGTTTATATAGTCAAAAGATTTTAACAGAGACTTCCCGTTTCCTCTGCTTTTTCGCGCACTGCACTTCAGCGGCAGAAAGTGAAAGTATATATCTCAGTCACACACAAAAATTTTATTAATAAATTTAATGAAATAGTAAGTTTTACAAAAAAAATTCAAAAAGTTCATACATTTAAAGTTATTATTAAACATAACCAAATATGCAAAATCCAGAAAGTATGTTCAAAACGTATAATTATGCAAAATGAAACTTTGCTTAAACGATTTGTTTTCACATATTTAGTATACATATGCAAAAAGTTTCGCCGGCATTATACAAAATATGCATTTGCCATATAATATCAGCTTTATTGATGATTATGTTGGCGCCAGCGTCAAAAGCAGCTAAATCCCATCGAGCTTTTAGGTTTTTTGCAGTCTTTGTTATTGTTGTAATACTCGATACCGACAATAGATTAAAACACTACATGCGTTGATGTCAAATCTTAAAATCTATAATCGCTAATGGGTCTCCTGTAGAGAGAATCGGCGCAACTGGGCCATGAAGATTTTAGGAGTTGGGTGTTTACAGGCACAATCGGGTTATACGATTTATGGTACATTGTAAAATCGGCGCGACTGGGCTATGCCCGGCAAAACAACTACCAAAACGGTCCTTCTTCTTCTTAAAGTGTCTTATGCTTTTTTATTTACATTTTTATATCGTTTTGCATACTATGTTATTATATTATATAGTATATACCGCCAGTAGAGCCCTAAACCTCCATTGGTTTGTCTTGGTGCTGCTACTCCATGGAAGGTGGCGCTAGTGGGAAATGTAAATATAGCACGTTGACGATTACCACCCTTGGATGGGGGGGAAACATCCTGGGGATAGACTCGGCAGCATCGTGGTGGTATCCCGTTGCCTTCCACGACTGTTTTCAGGCTCGAAAAACGCTAAAGTGCACGGCCCCAGCGAGATTTGAACCTGGCCACCTAGAGGAACGTGGATCAGTATCTCAGCGCGCTAAGCCACTGAGCCACGCTAGCTCTCGGTTCACCAATCAGTTTATTGAATTCATTGTCTTTTTACTTCCCTCGTCTAAAAGACGAAGTAAGTACGTCTGTTCTACTGTTATCGTGAAAAAAATCACCTTCCGAGGTGTCTTCCGATTTCCACCTTTCGGGGTCCTTGGATGACGAAAAACAGGTTTTCTCAATTCCGTCTGTTGCTACGAAGTTCGCTTGGCCATAAACTGCGGCTCGTCCAAAACGTCCACTTTCGTACGAGTTACATATAGGGTGACCACCTCTCAGGGTTTCACCCGGAGTCTCAGGTTTTCTACACCGCGTCTCCGGGCTCCGGGTTTTGTAATAATTTCTCCGGGTTGCACTAATTTTTTAATAATGTCTAAATATAACGTAACCGTCAATTATATCAATGAAAATAAAATACGTTTTTTTCTTAAATAATAGGATTTTATTTCGAATGCAACCCTTTAATAGTTAAAAAGCGAAACTGCTACTTATTTCTAGGTTGAATCGTATTCAGCAACCAGGAGACATTTCATATAGGTAATTAGGTACAGAATTTTTGAGTATTCGTTTTGTTTTTAATATAATTTCATTTTGTACTAGAGGTAATTTACTTATGTATTTTTTATTCTTTCGTGATTCTTCTCTCTTGAGTCAATAATGGTTAAAATTTTCTTTTCAAACCTCGTTTATTGAGTTCGTTTTCAAGTGTTTAAATTATCATTTCTCACTCGTAAAGTAATTCACAAAAATCATAATTTTTAAATTTTAGGTAACGTTGAGTCTTTTTTGAATAAACTGGTTATTATCTCCAGAACCGCTAACTTTAGAACAGCGCTTGGCGCTTGTGTGTCATGGTGATGTGTTGACATTGTTCCTCTATCTCTTAGCTTCATTATTGCAAAATAAGAAATCATTAATGATTAAGGGAGTATTTTACAAAAATGACAAACAAATACAAATGCCTATACTATTTATACATACATACATAATCTTTCCTCTTCTACCTTACGGTGTCCAGGCACTATTTAAATTTTTAGTAATTTAAATCAGAAAAATACTAACAATACTCGTATTTCAACACAATAGAAAAATATTTACAAAATCCATAAATTTATACCTCAAACATAACAATTCAGGAAATTAAGAGTATGTATACATATATTTTTTGGTAAATCAAATTAGAAAATACATATATGGAGAATAGTCAAGGAGATATTTTCTACCAATAGAAGACTTACTTAAGTTTAAAAAAATGTTTATGGCTTTATGGTGTTGAAATTGGCAACCCATAACGTATTTGTTTTATAAAAAATTATAGGTTTGAAGGAATAATTATAACTATTGACAACTCCAAACTAGTAGAGGACATTGCAAGTCTAGTAAATAATAGGGATGTCGGCCTGCGAACTTGAAAACTCCCGACAGTACAAAAAGTCCAAAGGGCTGACGTGCGCATGCCAGCAAAAGGCAGTCGTGGAACCTAAATCTAAATCCAAGGAAAAATTAAAACGACCTAAAACATTTTAAGTAAAAAAGGTTTTCCAATACATTTTGTAACCAAATTTTTTAATAAAAACATTTAACGCTGTGTTACGGTATCAAATGATTCTAAAGACATTCTAGGGTTGGGGAGTGCCACTTTAAGATGACCGGGATCTGTCATCACTTACCCTGGAAATCTCACAAAACATGCTAAAAGCCACGGCTTGATACGCTCAGGGAGATGGGCATGGTCCCAGAAACGCTTCACCACAGGGCAAGCGTGACGGTATGTATAGGGTATTGCAACATAAATGGGCGCCACGAGATTCACACTTAGAACCCACGCCTAACCGAACCTCGAAAGCTAAACGGGGTAGGATATTAGTGCATAGCCAACGACTCCCAACACTGCAGCGACAAGCGCACCGACTTACTTGCGACGCTTCTGAACTACTCTCAGGCTCCACTTCACATAAATCTGACACAGTGTATAAATTAACTTGTAAATAAACGTTCACAGGCTCGTGGGAAAATCATAAAGCAACGCTCAGTAAACCGCTCTATTGGTTCAACATATTACAGCACGCAGTCAGCGTACACAGATAAAAATGACAGATAAAAAATGGGCGCTATAGTTAAGAGCCCAGCTGGGAGGTCGCCTTAGTACTAAAATAACAATTGGTACACGGCCCCGACGAGGGTGGCTCGCATCTGCCTTGAAGAGCGTTTGATAGAGTTTTCGCACAGCCCAAGCGCATGTGGTTTAAGCGCGTGAATGATGGCTTGCTAGCGACCCACGCCGGAACTGCCGGCTGGCAGTAAACATGTATGATTAATTCCAAAATATTCTGAGGTGCCGACTGGCTTGTAAACACGAATGATTAATTGCAAACTTATAAATGATGATTTCCTTCATATTAATAATAATGCGTAATCACTATGGTTTCTGTCAGTTTAACAATGACAAAAATTTAAACGTCAAAATTTTATCGCGGTTAAATTTGTGTCAAAATTTAATCGCTTGTGCATAATTTTAACATGATTCTTGCTTCATCAACTGAATTTTATCTATTTATTCAGGAAATAATCACTCCGAACATCCCGCGTGTATGTAAACTAGCCTGAATAAATGTTGACGATTTTCTGTCAGAATGTTTTGCTCTGAAGAAATATATCTCGTAAATTTTCCGCCCCTTCTTGTTGAGCGGCAAATTTACTTGTCAAATTTCTTGGCAAAACATTCTGACAGAAAACGTCTAAAATTTAATCGGCTATTTTACTGCACTTGGGATATTACTGTTGATTAATTACACGCATAGCGCGAGCCGTCTGCTCGCTTGTAAGCATGAATGATTAATTGCAAACTTATAAATGATTAATTACAAGCATACCGCGAGCCGTCTGCTGGCTTATAAGCATGAATGATTAATTGCAAACTTATAAATGATTAATTACAAGCATAGCACTGTACCTTAATTAAGCGGCTTTGCTTGGCTGCGTCGGTTGCTAGAATAATCGGGCTGTGACTTGATGTGTGGGTGTGTACGATGTCCGAAGAGTCCCCCTTATTTTCAGGGGAAAAAACCGAGCCCGCTTGTAGCACCCTCAATGGAATCCCGACCACGTGGCGGACCAAATCGCCATACAGGCTTTCGATGAGGTGCGAGCGGCGGCGATCATCGATAACGACATGCACTAAAGCACCCAAAAGCACGACCTTTCACTGTCACGGCCCATCAAGAACCCCTTTAAAAACCACGCCACGCGGTCCCCGACAGACGCGCTAGGCTTGCAACGTGCAGGGGGAACCGGTTAGTAGTATGATCTGTGCACCTGTGACCAATCACGAGGCGAGAAAAGCCCGCCGTTGACTCGACGAACTTTCTAGAACAAAGCTGGGTTCGAAATCTTTAAAATTCTAAATAAACCAAAACAAATACATAATTATGAACGAGAAGATTAAAGTGGCCGTTATAGTTGCTTGAAATTGGAACCACCAACTGCCTGAACGCCATTTGATGAACTAGCACACGTAGAAATATGACTGGAAAACCTATATACAGCGAAGTTGTAATTATTAAACAGAAAATACTCCAAGAAGTCGAATTTACAAATGTCCTGACAGCTGGTCTCTGCAATTATGCATAAATTCAAAGTTTTGAGGTCCAAGAATTTCTGAAAGATTGTTTATTAAAAAATTACGAGCAGGAGATACCACTGAAAAAATAGAATTGGAAGTACGTCTTCGCGATAGCTTAACTAGTGCTTGCTCGTATCTGCTTCGTCCTACAATTTATGGCCTCGGTCTTTATGTGTACAAGTCTTCTTATTTATTTGCTGAAGGACGGAACTAATCTGGTTTATAAGAACGCAACCATCACTACTTTTATACAGGGTGACTCAATTTTAACGCTTACCATTGCAGGAGCAGCCCGGCTGCTCCTTAAGGGCGCAGGGGATCGAGGCTTGCAGATGTCAAAAGCCTCTCATTAGAAAAAAGTAACCATTTTATCATAAAAAAATATATTTTATCATTTATTCTACCGTTATATGGGCATCCAAAAGCTGTGCCGTGCCTATAATAAGGATTGATCCAAACTATCGAGTTGTTCACGGTTTGTTCTCCATTCTGTCATATGTTCTTTTATTCACAGTTATCGAGTTGCATACAATTCGATTACACTTCAAAATGATTTGATAGTTTTATTTGATCAGACCAATTATTTAGATATTCGGTCAGTGTGGAGTCGTTGATGGTACAAATCGGACGCAATAATTCGGGACAAAAATGTTTAATTTTGTTGTTGTAGAATTAGCTGTCATGGCTCTTCTTTTGGATGAAGATAATAAGAAAAAAGTATTAAAAAACAAAACTAAAAGGAGGTACAATCGGCGCCTTAGAAACCTGCACAATACTTACCTACTATGATACATTTTGCATATACATATTTTTAAGTGTATAACCTGGGTTTTTGCAGTTGTATGGTTTTGATTGTTATATAATGTTTCAAATGTTGCGTCTTTTGCTCGATAGTAAAATTCCAATAATACAAAAAAATAATAATGAATCAAACATTACAACACAACATATTACGTGTCCCGATTTCTAAGGCGCAGACTGTACACCCAAGATAGTATATTTGGCACACTAGTGGCCGACGACGGACTGTAGTTAAAACAAAACACCATCCATACAAGCAGTGCGGCTCGCAACAAGTCCGATCTCGATCAAATAAAATATTCTTGAAGGAGCTGCCTTGGAGCGTGATTGGGCGTACACTTGAGTGATACCGATAGTATGAATTTGATCATTGCCAGCAATTTATAAATATTTGAACCGTGATCTCGACAGTGAGGACTGAGCATAAAGCATGCAAGATCGAGCGCTCGCCCGTATCACAAACACTGAGTAGCTGAGGGCTCTACGAATCTAGGCCCCAAACTTTGTATTGAAATACAGGCGAAAACGCGATCGCTGCCGAATGGCGACATATCGGTTTGAACGAACGCGAGGACTCACGTTTTTGAGCCACCACCGCCGCAGACTCAGGCTTATCGTAATATTTACAAATATTGCGCTCCCGAAAATGGAATGCTATTCGATGCGTTGATCCAGCGGCCGCCGCGGTATAGTATCACTTCTTGGAAATATTTTGCAAGCTTTGGTATTGAAAATGAATGCAAATGTGGCATGAACATTCTTGTATCGTTGTGTATCGTGTTTGGATGATCTTACCAATATCGGTTGCAGGTGGAGCGTGTTTATTTATATTTGATGATTTAGTTGCTTTGTTATTAAAAAAATGGCCGAGAATAGCATAACTAATATTCGCAACATTATTTTTAAGAGCCTATTGTTAGCTGAAAAAGTTGAAATATACAAAACTTGTATAGCCTACACCGGTATTAGATTCCAACCAGCAAGGAACTCGTAATTTTGCATTATTAGTTTGCTGTAGATATTTAGAAGAAAAAGCAATGGATTTGTGGATGTGATTAAACATTAAATGCTCTGTTTTGTTTTCCTTGATTATAAACACCTTATCGTGTTTTAACTTTTATTTATACCACATTTTGTTGCGTGTTTGAATAGTTTTTGTTCTGTGCGTATGGCAAAGGAAACATCATATGATATGACTATGACCTAGCTAGCTGTTTTAATTTTCGAGTTTAAGTGTTTAAAATAAGTGCTATTTGAAATAGCTTCGAGTAGTGTTCGCTAAATTTAAAAGAAAAATCTGCAGCATCATAGAGACATTGTCACCAGTATTCGCCTCGAAGGACGCACTGATAAAAACAATTAATTAATTCACAATCACGAGTTAAAACCATTTGAATGTAGAATGTGTATATCAGCTGTTGGAACAATAAAAGAATAGTGCATGCAGGTCAAGGAGATAAATATTTGTTCCTTAAAAGAAAACGATAGAATTGTTAATTACCTATGTATTGTCCTATGCTGTTCATGTCAAAGACGAACAATAAGATCCGAACCAGCACTGGATACGATGGCGTTATATGGTTATTGCAGGATTTGCTGCTGCAGAATGAAAACGTGTCCACGTGTTCGTATTTGTTTACGATTGGGAGATCTGGTGCAAACTGACGACCTATGACATTCCGGGTCCGGTTCATAGGACCCCTTGAGGCAAAGGTGGTAGGTCACAATTAATTACGATGTCTGAACTCTGAATGCTTGTACAGTTTGATTTTGATCCAAGGAAAAACTACGCGTCAAAACTTTGCTTATGAATGATAACAGAGCATATCGGCTTCATTAGATTTTTATTTGTGTGCCTAAGAAGTGTAAAATTTGCAAACTGTTGTATGCCTTTACCGTCGGCGTCATTATCTTTATCATTATGCACACATTGACGACTGTGATGCTGATGCCACCTCATTCATTATCTAAACTGTCTTTGAACTACAATTTTTATCTCGCAGCCTTGAGCGTTCCTTCCTCCTCGTTGTTGGCAGCGTTCGAAACCAGTATTGCGAAATATTGGGTTTGTGGAATATAGGCTAAAACCAGCTCTTAGCACTTAAAGGGCTCCAAAATTAACTGCTTTAATCCGCCATTGCCGGAGCACTGCAATTGAATTTAGCGTATTACTAGGCAGTGATTATTTCTCGTAACGATCTAAATTTGATTTCAGGCAATGGGGTGGTGATACACCTGCCCGGTCTGTTCGAGGAGTTGGAGAAAAACATCAACAAGGGCCTCAAGGACTGGGAAAAACGGCTCGTCATTTCCGACCGGGCGCATCTGGTCTTCGATTTCCACCAACAGGTCGATGGTTTCCAAGAGCTGGAGAAGAGCCAAAAGGGCCAGAAGCTCGGGACGACGAAAAAGGGGATTGGCCCCACCTATTCTTCCAAAGCCACCAGAAATGGCATCAGGATGGGGGACCTGTTGGGCGACTTCTCGCAGTTTAGTGAAAAGTAAGTGGACGCAAGGGTTTTTTCTTACACGAAAATAGTTTTGCTTTTAGAAAAAAATGTATTTTCAGGGATAAATCGAAAGTAAATTGAAGATTCAGGAAAAAACAAATTAATTTAGGCATTTTTAAGCGTATTTGTATCGTGTGTTAAAAAAACTCATTTAGGGTTAAGCCTTGGAAAGAAAGATACAAAATCTAGTCATGTCTTAACTTAGTCTGTAGATGAATGTCAGATTGCAATTTGTTTATGAACACATCTGTCACTGTGACAGGTAAATGTTTAAACTACATCAAGTTTAATTGTATCAAGCACAAAGGAAAATAATATGGCAGGTACACAACAACAACGAGTGTAATAATCATAACGGCCAATAAACATTGTTTTTGTTAATAATATGGCAGGTACACAACAACAACGAGTGTAATAATCATAACGGCCAATAAACATTGTTTTTGTTAATAATATGGCGGGTACACAACAACAACGAGTGTAATAATCATAACGGCCAATAAACATTGTTTTTGTTAATAATATGGCAGGTACACAACAACAACGAGTGTAATAATCATAAGGGCCAATAAACATTGTTTTTGTTAATAATATGGCAGGTACACAACAACAACGAGTGTAATAATCATAACGGCCAATAAACATTGTTTTTGTTAATAATATGGCAGGTACACAACAGCAACGAGTGTAATAATCATAACGGCCAATAAACATTGTTTTTGTTAATAATATGGTAGGTACACAACAACAACGAGTGTAATAATCATAACGGCCAATAAACATTGTTTTTGTTAATAATATGGTAGGTACACAACAACAACGAGTGTAATAATCATAACGGCCAATAAACATTGTTTTTGTTAAGTGTTTTGAATATTTTTAGGAAAATAATTCATCAAGATGTAATTTAGTTCTACCTGACTTGGTAGTTAGTTCATTTGCATCAATGGGTATAATACCGGGTGTCTTAAAATGAATTACATCTAGTATGCTTTGAATTTCTCATAATGCAATCTAAAATTTTACTTGAAATTGGCAAGACTGTAAGTCTATGTCAAATTAGAGGTTAGCAGGTTAGATTTTGCGTCAGTCTGTGTCAAAACTGACGTAAAACCTAACCTATTAACCTTGAATTTGACATAGACTTACAGTCTTGCCAATTTCAAGTAAAATTTTAGATTGCATTATGGGAAATTCATAGCATACTAGATGTATTTCATTTTAAGACATCCGGTAGAATAATAACAAGAGATCAATAAAAAAACAATTAGTGTAGGCTGTGATATGTGTTATACGTTTGGCAGTACTGAAGTGTATTGTCAGTCTATGTCAAATTCTAGATTTGCAGGTTAAGTTTTATGTCAGTCTGTGTCAAACAATAAACAAAACCTAACCTACTAATCTCGAATTTGACATAGACTGACAATACACTTCAGTACTGCCAAACGTATAACACATATCACAGCCTACCCTAATTGGTTTTTTTATTGATCTCTTGTTACTAGTAATACAATACATAATGATCTCAGCAATTTGATCATAGCATGGTGCGAAGGGGGGTTTTTTTTTTGAAACACGATATATTACCTGTTTGTATAACAAAAGTTATTGTTCCATCTGCTGTAATATTGTTATGTGGGATATTATATTTTTAATTAATTATTAGGTGGAAGTTACTAAACGGTAAATTCCCTAACCCTAACAGTGTTAAAATTTGAAACGGTCTGCTTACTGTAAAGCGAATCAAGTACATTATAAATACCAAAGAAACGGATAACAGTTGTTTTGAATTTATTGAAATTAAAATTTCCCAAAAAATATAATTTTCTACTGCCCAAGAAAAACATTAGAAATCGGTTTCTTCTCAACTTAACCTTTTTTCTAAAATATAGAATATTTAAGACTCGTACATATCGCCAAATATGAAGTAAAACCAAAATAATGAAAATACAAGCATCATAATTTAATACTTGAAATAACATTTTAAAGGTTCGGGAAACTCAAAAGCCTCAATTGATTCGCTTTAAATTAAAACATTTCGAGTTGCAACGCTATTAGTCCAGTAATTAGAGACAAAAAACATGTTTTATTGACATTAAATCTCGGAGTACTAATTTTTGAATGTTTTAAAACTTGGTGCCCTAAAGAAAATTCCAAGTTTTTCAATTTGGGGGGGAGGGGCTGCTCGTTGAATATATTCTGAGCTAGAGCAGCGCAAAGTGAAGCACAAGACGATTTGTTATGTTTTCAACAGATTTGTCTATGATTATTAATTGATAATTATCTTTATTTTTTATGAATTGTAATTTTTCAGTCATATCCACACTATCACAATACTTGGGGACTCAGGTAGTCATGGCAGCCCCATTTCTGACAGATATTATTACCAAATCCCCTCTCTTTATTATTGAACACCAGGTATTTGTGCACCTCGCCCTTGGACTAGTGTCTATAGACAGGAATATCACTCCGGATTACGTATGCCTATTGGGATTTGTAAGAATTCGGCCGTTCGAAATGTGGTTCGACACTACTACCTGAGCCCCCAAATCTTGTGATAGCGTGGAAATGACAGGAAATAAAAACATTTATTATTCCAATCGCTCCAAGACCCAACCGCGTCGGCTTACAGTTCCTTAAAATCTAAAACATTTTGTATGTATATCAGTTAACAGGAAACCACTGACCATTTGGCACATCTGTGCCAAATCTAACAAAAGATTTGCCCTACAAAAAACGACACCCAACCCTCCGCACTTAAGGCTAACGGCTGAGTTGTCTATGGGCTCTACTACTGTACGCACAAAAATTCCATGGTACACAATACAAGCGCTCATAATACAAAAATAAGTTACTAATGCTGCTCTTAAATATAACAATTTTTTGACTTCGCTGCACCTGAAAACAGTTTTAGAGTGAACCTGAATATTTTTTTGATTACAGGGTGTTACAAAAATCATAGACGGTTTCTACAACTAAAAATAAGCAAAAAAGTTTATATAAACATTTGTCCAATTCAAAATATTGAGGATCTTCAACGTAGAGTGGAAGATGGATTTCAGCAAATTCGAAATACACCAGGAATTTTTGAGCGCCTGAGGCAGTCCATGATACGACGAGCTCAGCAGTGTGTTGCTGCCCGTGGAGGTCATTTTGAACATTTGTTATGATTTACATTAAAAACTCCCGTTTTCTGTAACCTTTTTTAAATAAAAAAATGAAAAACTTCAAGTGGCTGTAATTCAGTAACGAACCATTTTAGGACATACAGTGTGACCAGTAAAGTCCGCATCATATGGGATTTTTTTGTATTAATAGCTTTTTTCGAAATTTGACTTTGTCATCAATTTGTGCTTTGATCGAGATGAAAATTAACCAAAAAAATAGTAGTCACGTCATTCGCATTATCTGTCAAATTTAATTTTTTTTCAATAAAAATTCAAAAGTGAAGTTATTTCTTAAAATATCGAAAAAAGTTATTAGACAAAGTTTTTCTAAATGCAATTTTTAGCCCATACGCAAAATTTCAGCTGTATAAGATAATTTAGATTTTTTGCCCATTTTTTTTTAAATTGCACCACTGTTGAAAAGTAAGACTCAACGCAACCTATATAAAACTTCTTAGTTTTGATAATGCTTTATTCCAAATACATTTTCTTTAAAGTAGCGCCATATTAAATATGTGTTTTTCTACAAAATCCAAATACGGCTATTAAAATTTGGTCACATGTGATGCAAAGTTTATTTGTTTTTGACCCTGTATAATGTAACTCCATAAATTAACTATTTTTGAAATCGCAGTTTGTGTCTAAAAGTAATACACGTTATTTTATGAAGTTACATTATACAGGGTCAAAAACAAATGAACTTTGCATCACATGTGACCAAATTTTAATAGCCCTATTTGAATTTTGTAGAAAAACACATATTTAATATGGCGCTACTTTAAAGAAAATGTGTCTGGAATAAAGCATTATCAAAACTAAGAAGTTTTATGTAGGTTGCGTTGAGTCTTACTTTTCAACAGTGGTGCAATTTAAAAAAAATAGGCAAAAAATCTAAATTATCTTATACAGCTGAAATTTTGTATATGGGCTAAAAATTGCATTTAGAAAAACTTTTTCTAATAACTTTTTTCGATATTTTAAGAAATAACCCCACTTTTGAATTTTTTTTGAAAAAAAAATTAAATTTGACAGATAATGCGAATGACGTGACTACTATTTTTTTGGTTAATTTTCATCTCGATCAAAGCACAAATTGATGCTAAAGTCAAATTTCGAAAAAAGCTATTAATAAAAAAAAATCCCATATGATGCGGACTTTACTGGTCACACTGTATGTTTATATAAACTGTTTTGCTTATTTTTAGTTGTAGAAACCGTCTATGTATAGCCAGCACAACATTTTTGTAACGCCCTGTATATTTTCGAGTGCGGTCAACACGAACACTTACGGAAATGTTAAAAAGAATGACTCATGAAAACTATCCCGTTATCCATTATCCTACTAAGAATTTTCGGTGATTCCCCTATGTTCGCAATTAACATTCAGATATCTCCCATGCCCTTAGTACAGACACCTACCTCCGGATTTCCAGGAATTCCGTGCTAACTTTGTTTATAAATAATGCACGTGCATGTATTGAATGACATCTCGAATAATGCCTATAATGCCTGTGTTTAATTGTCGTTAATTGCTTAATTCCCTCTAGTTCAAGTGATATTCTTTCAAATTGTAAAGCGTTTTTTCGATGTTACTTTTAATTGTAAATTTTAACATGACGAGATGTCTGTTTGTTAGGTCTCTGTTATTGAGATAATGTAAAATCATAGATGTTGCATCGGTCGCGCCCCCTTTTTTGCAATATCTTCCGTGTATGTATTATCGCCTACATCATGGATCCCGAACACATAATACCATAACTCACTCTTAAAAATGCATCGCCGCGCCGGTTCTTATATGGGGTAAAATGAGATTTTGCTGGAAGTCAAAAGACAATGCCATCACATTACCTGCTCGCGCCTCTCGTGTGTCATGTCCCTTCAATTCGCGAAATTTTTAGGTTTTTCTGAGATGAACTTCCTTTTCAGTCCTTAGCTGATTCTTTACTTCAGCATTTTCGGCACTTGCTATTTTTAAAATAAGACTGTCACATGTGGAGCGTGGAGCACGTGTCAGTCCTTGGTACACCAAACTTAATGTTGAAGTAATTTACGAAAATGTAAGTATACTGTTTGAGGATTATCCCGCCTGGAATAATGGAGCTGCCTTGCTCTAAAAGACCTTATATGATCCCTTATAAGATTAGCGATTGCATATGGAGTTTTATTAGGTCTGTTTGTGTTTCCCACGTTTGTCGCAAGGTGAAACTCCATCATTCGCGATAGAACCTTGAATTCTTCTAAGTCTGATTCTTGCAATCCCATGGAGGCTCAGAAAAACAATGTGACATACCTCTTCCTCTTTA